>FLSR01004880.1:5691223-5754472 GCA_900092035.1 Leuciscus waleckii
TCCCCCCGATTGCCTGCGAGCTTCTCCTCCTGTCTGTACGGTAATTTCTCTACTGTGCGACAGAGAGTCGAGTGGTTATGACGCAATCGTTAGCCTATTTTTACAAAAACTGTTTCTACGGGGCCATAATGTAACATAGAACATAATGGAGCCCTTTATACATTGTCGTGTTTCTTTCGAAATAAATAATGGATAAATGGAGTCTTTAAATGCCTCAGATGTAAAGTTATTCGCTGTCAAAGTGACGCCAAAATGAATGGCAGTCAATGGAATGCTAACAGCAGGTGATGGCTTGCTAACCAATGTCTGCCCCCATGGAAGGTACGCTTTCCGGGTGCTGGATTCCCCTTGGCACTGACACACTGTGGTGAAATAATGGCGTATGTTTAACAGCCGCAGCTTTTTTAGATCGGCTTGGGTTGGTTTAAAACTTCATGTTCCGATGAGTTTGGAAAATTCCTCACACAGTAAAAATAATAATATCCCTTCTCCTGTCTATAAAAATGTCCACATTTTTTTTATCTTCTTGCGGACACTCATTTTAGGTGGCGTTTAGTAACTCGATGACCACATTGAAAATAAACATAACAGGAAATAAGTGAGATTTCAAAACAGAAGTGCGTCACGAAGCTCAGTGCAAGTGGTCCATTCAGACCCTGTATGGTATCGATTTAATATTGCTATTTCGGTATTAGATTGTCGTTACCTAAATTGTGGTATCGAGCCATCCCTGCATTGCACTTAGTTTATTATTTCAGATGCCTTGTTAAAAGACTATAATTGAAAAATATATACAATTCAACCCGCCAAAGTGGCTAGTATAGGAGTGACTGCGCTACACACCACCGCTGAAATCCACATTTGGCAGGTTGGCAGGTGTTAAAGTCAAGCCCTGATGGTATATAGCACCTCTAGCACATGTGACTTTTGTTCATTTGCATCTATTAGGTGAAATATTCCATGGAAGCATTCCTTTGGTAAACAGAGCACCTTGAACTCTGTAGGTGATAAAGTGATTCAAATAATTCAGCAAAGACAAGAGTGAATAAAAGAGTGCCTGCAAAGTTCACCAGCTGAACATGCTGAAATGTCAGAGCAATACGATATTACAGTCTAATAGCCTGACTCAGTCCATGGGATTTTGGAGTGGGAAGTAATATTTGCAGAGCACTCAATATCCCTGATGGTCTAAAAAATTGTTCAGAGTGGGGATTAAAATACTGCAGAGGCGGCAGTCCTATGGTAATTTTATTCAAGCCAAAGAAACAATTTAATATTAATAAATGAGCATGATGACCAATTAAATTAATTTGTAAGGTTCTGGTTCAAGGAGGCCTGTAATGCCTGGAAATGCTACTCATTAGCTTTCCATTCTTCTCAATAGCAATAGCTTCATGAAACAAAACTAAAAGTTTGTGGACTAAATCTCTACATCTCAGCTTCAGAATAGCTGTGGTCTCCATGCTGGGTTTAACAAATTTGGTTAGCATAAAAAATAAAAGCAAGAACTTGCTTTTGCTCCGATAAATCATGCTTTTCTTTAATCATATTAAGTTGGCTACTGTTGAAATGTGTCTATTTACATTTCATTTAATTTGTTTTTGTCCTTGCCAGCAGTGACCGTGAAGAGCAATAAAGTCCTTGCTTTCGGTTTCTGCTGCGTTTGGTAGAACCGCCCACACCAAAAAGTGCTAACTGCTAATCGTATGTTACATGACAAATGGGTTAGGTTCCACAAGGCAAACCATAACAAGCATAACAAGCACTCAAAATCTTGAGTCATGTCATGTCGTATATGCTATTATTGTTAGTTATTATGTTACTACTATATTATACTCATCATACTTAATGGTATTTTAAGCTATTATTATTAATAATAATAATAAAGGCTATTAATAATAATAGAATAGAGCTGCCATATATATTGTACTATATATTACTGTATATTATTACATCTGACCTTATATTACACTTTTATTACATATACTGTCGTTTTTTTTTTAAATCACCATGTCGCATAAATGTTCTACCGCTTTAACTGTAAATGTGAATGTTTTACAGGATCTATATTGAATGATATTAAAAGACATTTTCAAGTTGCCAGACATATTAAACATAATGCTGTCCATTCTAAATGAAGAGACAATTTTATATGTATTTTTACAATAATATATTATAAAATGTTTATAAAGACATTTATTGTTGTGGTATGAATAACAAAAACTTGTTTAACTTGTGTTAAACTGCAAACATAGGGTTAGAAGGCAACACATATAGAAATAAATTATAAAAATAAACCAAAATAATTCAATCAATAGAGATGATCCTAACAGATGAGGGAGGAGCCCTGAAAAAGCTTGTTTTATTTATTTATTTATTTATTGATATTAGGAAAGGATGAGCTTTAAGCATTTAAAGTTCATCCTTTCCCCCTTTCAAAATAAATGTAAATAACATACTGTGTATTATTAATAAATCAATATAAATAAGTAAAATAAAAATGTACTTTTTAGAAATAGAAAGAATCTTTAGAATGTGTAATACTTAATTTAGCTTTCTGCCTATTTAAATGTCACTACGGTGAAGGTTGCCTCTCTGTTATGAAATCCAAAAAGAGGAGTTTTGTAATGTAATGAAATATACCCAAAAGACTGTTGACTACAGCTCTGCATTTCACACAGTTCCAGGACAGTTGGTGTCTTCATGCTGGGTTCTGAATCTTGAGTTCAGTCACAGCTCAGTGACTAGAGGAAATCTCCGCAGCCTCACCAACTGTTCTCGTGCTCTGCAGTAAGAGATTGGAGGATTATAGTTGTAAGTGGATGAGCAATTTAGTTTTGTTTGTTTGTTTTTCTTTTCACCCAGAAGAGTCCACATTTCATGTGCACACTTTTGTTAATCTTTACGTTTTTTTATTACTCCACAAAATTACAACTTGAGGGTCAGTCAAGTAACTACAAGTCCAGACTGAATCGTTTAGCAGGTTTTTTTTTTTTATTATCAACCCTGGCTCCTGGCCACTAGGTTTTTCTTTTTCGACTCTTACGCTACATGTCTTTTTAAAGGTAGGGTAGGCAATTTCGGAGGGGCTAGCAATAGCAAGCTGTCTTTGAAAGCATTAGATGCCACCTCCTTTCAGAGCGCTTTCCAAAGCCATGCCTTTTTGAAAACACACAAATTCACACAGCAGAGTCTGCAAAGTGTCACGAGACGGTGTTAAATGACCTCATTACAATAACATTACAATAATAATGAACAAACAACTTACAGAGCTCTTTCTTGTACCACCTGACTGCTGCAGTTCTATTTCGGCATTGATAGTGTTGACATAGAAACGCATAAGTCTGAGGACATGAATTGCTATGATTATCTGTGCCTTTCATTTATGTATTCTCTTCGTGTTTATTAACATGTTAGTATTTGCTCTTCATCGTCAACATTCTGTTAACTGTTAACTGTTGTGACAGATGTCTGGTGCACAGAGATATGGTAATACATATGTTGACAGGCAGGTTGGACATCGTATCATTGCATTCGGTCCGACCACTTCTATTACTGATTGCTATCATGATGTGAAAAGTTTCAACCAACAGTGTTTACACATTTTTTTAACCAAAATAAAATATTAGTTAAATGGGCCTCGCCAATTCTAGTTTTAATTATCTATTCTATTTTAAAATTGTATTTAGTTAAAAGCCATCAGATTAGTACCATTCATTCATTTAATAGCTTCAGTGTAGTTAGTTTCAGTGGCTACTCTTGTTAGTTTGGTGTTTCACTCTAGATGATATAAAAGGCCCTCTAACACAAGCTGTTGTCCTGCCTTCATGATAATGGTATTTGCCTTATGATAATCAATCGTACTCAGGTTACCAACAATAGAACTATAAATTCTCTTAAAACAATTCTTCTCACCTCACTATATTTGCTAATAACACATTACTTCTCCAGTAAATTACAATTAAGAAGACAAATTACGGTTGTCTAATTCAGCAATCTCGAGTTTGCAATCTTCAGTTTGCTGTGAGGTTGAGAATAATTACATGGGCAGTTTAAGTATAATGTATTTGAAGGTGCCATTGTGCTCGAACTGATTAAAGTAGCAGCAGGTGTGAAATGTCAGCAGCGAAAGCATGTGTGTGGGTCTGCTGTTGTAGACCATTAAGAGCTCTAAGCACGGTCATTTTAGGTTTTCAAAGTCTCAAGTTCTCTGCCTTAACTCATGGTGCAATTGACTGTGACAAGGTATTTTACTGGTGACACTCTACTGGGGAGAGTACTTGGAATAGAAAGCACAAGTTGTATGGACAGCTTTTATGGTATTTTGTGTCCTTTTTGGAGCTTGAAAGTCTGCTTTTGTTGTTTGGGGGGAAAAGCAGCTTGTGCATTTTGCACACACAAAAAAATCCTTTTGAAAAATGAGGGCGATACATGATGAAACAAAGTTAATTTACATTCCATTAAAAATTAAATCTAAGATTCACTTTCCATCCATCCAAAATTGTGTAGGCTACTTTCTGATAGGGATGCACTGATATGACATTTTTGGCTGATACCGATAACCGATAATTCCTTATATTTGAAAGCCGATAACCGATATTTTGGCCGATAAATCTAAATTAAAAAATGTAAATAATTTTTGAGATTCTGATCACAAAAACAAAAGTCTCTCCATTAAATCCACTTCACAGGCACAAAATTGTAACGTTCTCATTATCATTTTATGTATCCTATATGACAGACTTGTGCTGCACATGTTGCATTTAACTTTATTTTCCTATTTGAAGTGATTCTAATCATATTTCAAGCAATTCTAAACCATCATGTTGACCAGTGAGCATCTGAAGTGTCTTAGCTGAAGGAAATAATACATTATTTATCGGCTTTAAAATATTGGCCAAAAATTATTTTTGGGCCGATAACGATAACATTAAAAATGAACATATATCGGCTGATACCGATATGGTGGCTGATATATCGTACATCCCTACTTTCTGATTATGTACTAAACTTGACGAAAACGTATTTCTCAACCCTCAATGAAGCGTGTTCTTCAGGTTTTGTATGAACTTTTGTAGTCTGAGCTTCTCAGCTCCTGTGGCACTGGCATTATGGGATGGCAAAGTGTCTATTGTTTTCAGAATTTCAGCGGATGCATTTGGTCATCTGGAATTTTTATTTACTGTATCATGAATACAGCATATATTCACTTTTTGGATACTAATAAGGAAGTACACAATATTACTAAACTGGTTTAGTCAACTTTTGGCTTAAATGACATGCAGTTTTTATGGAATGTTTATGGTTCTGTATGTGTGAAGCAGCAAAGAGTACACAGTTCATCCTAGCTGTTCATCAACTGTGAGTTTCCCAAAACATCGTATTGGTGATTAATTGAGACTTTTTGAAATTAGGCTGAACTGCAGGAGCAGCAATTAAATTTGAGTTAAACTTTCTGTTGGCCGACTGCCAGCACTGTTCTTCTACTCAACTGCTCTCGGAGTTGCTATGGAAACTGCTCTCCTCTCTTTTCCCCATTTCTATTCCTCTTGCCTTCTTTTTTATTCCATTATTTTGTCTTTTTACCCACATCTTCCACTTAAAAAAAGGCTAAGAAAAGAAAACAGGTTGGGATTGGCGGTACATGCTGTGTACAGAACAGGAGGAGTGGAATGAATATCTGTACTGGCCGTTCCAAAGGCCACGTCATTGGCCTGACAGTTCTGAGCTGATCTTGTCTCCATATTCCAGAAGCCATTGTTGCCACTGACAAGGTGAAACCCACTTGGGGAGCTCTGACATTTCTGCGTACAATCACCAGACTAGCGCTGGAAATGTCCCCTCAAACAAACACAATGGAGAGCTCTTGACATTTTGTATTTACGTTCCACATAATCCATCAAAAATCAGTTCTACAAGACCCAGCCATGCAGTTCTCACATGGAGTTAAAATGACAAAGAGAGTCAGAATACAAGTGGTCTTTTGTCACCTTGCATTTAGTTATGCTGTAAATCTGTGTAATCCATAAAAATAACCAGACAGACTTGTTTTCCAGTCTTTTCCAGTTGTTGATTTGAATTTGAAAGGTGATTTGATTTGATACATTATCCCACAAGTGCTTTCAAAATAAATAATTATGTAAACTTTAAATATGGATTTGAGTTATTTATTTTATCATTTTACCTGTAAGAAAAAAATCGTCCATTTACAATGCAATCTACAAAACAGTCTGTCTCGCTATTAAGAGCCTACTGAGGTCCTCTGATGTAATTTTCACAAAAATCGATAACTGAAACGCAAAATTGTTGATAATTGAGGCACCAGTTGTGTTTGTATGCTGGCCATCGCTTCACTAAATGATCATAATTAACGAATTTATTTTCACTAGGAATCCAGTAATTTCAATATAACTCAACATGATCAGGAATTTTGAGCGAAAGAGCGAAACATTTTGCAATGGTTCAAGTTGTCGCACAAATTTGCAGATTACCAACAGAAAGCTATTTGAAAGTGTGAGCTGTGCTTCATAACATGCTACTCATATTCACTATAAATAAGCAGAAAGACGAAGAGAAAGACCATGTGTTATCAGTCAATGGCTCTTTCAGATTTTAGAGAGGTTTTTCGAAAGCTTTTAGGAAAGCTTTTAATCACGATTAATGTAAAGTTTGTTAAATTGTACAAGTAATGTCAAGTAAAATGTACTCTCAATCTCTAACTGTAGCTTTGTGAAAATGTATCTGCTAGGGTGATACACCACTCTCTCCTCTCACACCTAGAGTGAAATGAATGCTGTGAGCTGAAATGCCGAGGACTGGGCTCAGCTTCACACATTTAGATTTTCCTGCTGCATGTAGAGTGTTGATTAATTCATACAAAGAGTTTCCCTAACAACTTGTATGGAAGTGTAATAGTATGTGTTGTGTTGTGTTGTGCTGTGCTGTGCTGTGCTGTGCTGTGCTGTGCTGTGCTGTGCTGTGCTGTGCTGTGCTGTGCTGTGCTGTGCTGTGCTGTGCTGTGCTGTGCTGTGCTGTGTTGTGTTGTGTTGTGTTGTGTTGTGTTGTGTTGTGTTGTGTTGTGTTGTGTTGTGTTGTGTACATTCTGATGCATCTGAATCAGAGACAAATGAATAAGTTACAACCACAACAATGAATTGCAACCGGAAAGTTCAAAGTTTTGCCAGTCCAAAATAAATTATATATCAAAGAGCTGAACTCTGAAGTAGAATAGTGACAGGCCCAGTACAGTTGAAACTACAATAATAGAATATTGGCAAAAAAAAAATTCTCAACCGGTCCAGTATTGTGTTTCTATTTACATTGTGTTTTGCGCCATTAAGCAGTGTAGCCAATCAACAACATGTACAAGATTCATCATGCGGGTTGAAGTATAGAAGTATGAAGTATTTGCTCTTTCTGCTATTATTTTCAAACATTTGACTGCATGTGTGATGTGTCTTCTGTTTGTCTCTCTCTACATCATGCTCATAATTCAGTTCACAAATGCTAAGAAAACATTAAGAAATAGCCTATGTAATATGCCTATGTACTATATTCTCTGCACGGTTGCAGAGAATGCATGATGAAGAAAAAGATCAGGCAGGCGAACAAACACAACCCTAGCATTAACGAGACTGGACAAACTGCAGGGGAACACACATGAACTAAAATACAAACGACAATGAGGTGAACACAGCTTAACAGAATGACAAATCAAATTAGATACTATGTCAACTAAAGACTGGTGGAATGTAGAACAAAGGACAAAAGAAACAAACTAAATGTCAGTGAAAATGAAATTAAGACAAAAAATATTGAATATTTGTTAAATTACGCCTCCTCATGGAAGGTGCGACCTCGAGCCGTAGTGTGGAGGAGGAGGCTGCTTGGGAGGAGGACGAGGAGATGGTGAAGGGGTGGTAAAAACAGGCAGACGAGACCATGGGGGAGTAGATGGAGGCAGCAACCAAGGAGGAGATGATGGTATGAGTGGCCGGATGGTGTTGACCCAGAGCACAACCAGGACTATAACCCATTGCGGAGTTGATGGAGGGAGGGGACATCCTGGGGATGACCAACGGAGAGGTAGCCATGAGGAGAGGAGCCCCTCGTACAGATGTAGAGCCGAGGAAGTGATGGGACGCAGATGACCTAGGCGGCCGCAACGGAGCCGCAATGACGACACCCCCGAGATGGAAGTGGGGATCTAGAGGACTGAGGTTGAGCTGGAGTGACCAGGGCAGAGGTGGAGCCTGAAGGAGGGTGGAGCTGGCCGAAGCTGAAGGGGTGGAGTGCCGGAGAGTAGCGAATGGCCCGCAAGTCCGCAGCAAAGGCGTGGCGATGTCCGACCCAGGTGGATGTCGAATGCCCGATGGTCCACGCTGAAGTCGAGGGAGGAAGGAGCACAGGTGTAGGAGTCATGACAATGAGTCGAGGTGGGACAGAGCACTCCGAGGCTGGAGGCGGAGCCAAGCGCTCCTCACGCCCAGGAAGAATTGGCTCCCAGCAGGCCTTGGTGTCACCACACCACTGAGAGAAGGTAGAGGTGACACTGAGGGAGAGGTTTGAATATATATATATACTGTATGTATATATATATATATATATATATATATATATATACAGTATGACAGTCAGACAGCTTTTTTGATTATAACAGGGGATTTGTTACTAAAATAAGATCTCATGGGTAAGGTGCTCTGAGACATACTGTGTGATATTGTTCCACAGCACCATCTGTTACACCACTCTTTTTGTTTTAAAAATATTTGCAATATTAGTGAAGAATTATCACATAAGTTCACATAATCAGTATCACAAATTTGCTTATTTTGATAAGTGACTTAAAATAGTGAAGAATATGAAAGATTTCATATTCACCAGCTTTTATTTGTCTTACATTTTTCAAAACCTAAACATTCTGTTTATTTCCATGTATAAATTAGAGTTTGAATCCATTATTTTTTATGTAATCTCAGACTTTTTGACCCTAATGAATATTAGGACATTCTCTACACATTATATTATGAAAATGGAGCATGATCCAACACTACAGAGAATTCTTTCTTTGAAGGACCAAATCAGGCCTGTTGACATGTTTTAATTGTATTATAATCTGTTAAGCTGCCAAATCAGACTTCAAAACTGGGCTTTTCCATCTCTGCTGTAAATTCCCCACATGCTCCTCTGTCATATTCAAATCTATGCTAATAGCACATAATACCCAATAAGAAAGCAGTCAAAGTGCCCCATTACCGTACCAGTAGTCACTGCCAAGCAGACACAGGCAATTTCCGTTAATTAGCACTCCTTGAAAATGAAGCTTTAACGATGAGAACGACCGTGTGTTTTATTATAAGCAGCATCAGTGGGAATTGAGCCTCGGTTGAATCATGCATCACTACATGGTGTACCTGAGGCTGTGTTCACAAAACAAACTGCAAGATAAATACATCATGAAACAGACTTTTTTTCATTATGATTTTATGTCACTTCAAAGATTTACAAATATTTTTAAGCTGATCATGAGGGTGATGAATTACTGTAGAATAAAAAAAAATCTGTAAAATGTAGCCTATATAACAAGTGTGGTTGTCTGTGGTTATGATTGCTTTCAGTAATCATTAGTGAAAAACAAATAAACAATTATTTGTTTTACAGTTCAATTTCAGTATCAATTTAATACAGTTTTAATAACTATCCACAATGCCGCATGCAAAAGCAAGCATTTTCGTAGTGCACCAAGTTAAATGGTTCCTCTGTCCGCCGTTCTCTTCATGAACAAATGAATGTTTTTTGTAGTGAGTCAAAAACATCCTGCATGACCCTATTCACGAACAAATTACTCTTATGAACCGGTTCTGAGTGCGACCAGTATAGCCTCATTCATGAAAAATTACTCTTATGAGCTGGTTCTTTTTAGTGAATCAAAAGCATCCAGAAAGACCAGTGTATCATGATTCCCTGAATGACTCCATGAACAGTTCAAAAAGACGGTTACTGGTTTGAATCACTCTGAAACACTGCCCTGTACAATTTATGATATTAAGCACAGTGAGAATCCCTATAGGTTAATGAAAATTGAAATGAATTGAAATATGCCTAAATGAATCAAGATTAATCAAATCATACACTCTCAAAAAAAAGTACAAAAGCTGTCACTGGGGCCATACCCTTTCAAAAGGTACTAATAAGAACTATGGACTATCAATGTAGGCCTTTAATATGCACCCTGACCCTTTAAGGGTAAATCAAGTACTTTTGAAAGAATACCTCCCCATTGCAGCTTTTGTACCTTTTCTTCTGAGAGTGTAATCCGAATCTAATCGGGAGATGCAAAAGGCTTCTAGGGCATTCGCTATCAGGTAAGTTTAAGTCCAAAAGAAACATATCCCCTGTTTAAACTCACAACACATAAAACACAGCTTGGGCTGATGCCCAGAAGAATTCATTAAAACATCACCAGCTTTCCCATGAGATTGTTTCTTATGCCTGTCAATGTGCTCAGCATGTTCTCTCTCATCTCTCATGTTTAATTAAAAAAATGTTCAATGACATCCATTGATACCCCCTCTTGTCTTTCTCTCTCGTTCAATTTCCTATCTCTATTTCAGCCCTCTCTCAAAAAGGAAGTTTCAGGTTTTGAAAACACTCCTCAGTTTCGTGATAGACAATTTAAGTTGTCTTTTATAGCAGATTCTCAACACTCAACTCTAATAGCTGTGATAGTCCGACCACAGGAGATTTGAACTGAGACCAGTTCGGCAGGATATATTTATCTTGATAAGCATTTCAGCTTTGACTCTGACTCTGAGGGAATAAGCATGATAATACCGTACCTGCACTGCCAACAGCACAAACTCAAGGAAAATGTTCAAACAAATTGTCAACAAAAACCACAGATGAACAATCCATGAATTTTGATGATATACTGAGTGAATTACGACACTGATGAAGCTTTAAGATGTCATAGACAAGATTTGTTTATGTTGTTATGTTAACCTGTTCACAACTTTAACATACTAATGATCAGAAATATTAATATTTGGAACTAATAAGGACTTACTTTTCAAACCTTTCCTTTCCTGATCCTGTTTGATGATGTTCAAACTGGTGTTGGATGGAGTTTGTCCATGTTTGTCATAAATTAGTCACTAATGTACCTGCTGTTTGGACTCTCAATAAGGAAAATACAAAGTGACCTAATGCTACTCTGTGGGTCTTAAAGAAGTATATATTAAATTGTGCTATTGACCAATATTTATCCACCTATACATTTGTCAATAAGGTCAATGTCCAATATATGTCCATGCAGCTAATTTTAATTATGCAATATTTTTCAATTATCATTCTATTATAATTTTTTTTTAAATCTTTTTAATTATTTATCAACTTCATTTTTAAGTAGTGTAATTTTAGTAGTGGTTGCCAAACAAAATTTGTTAAGTTATTTAATTTAGTAACAAAAAAAGTTTAATGCACTTTGTTTCCACAAGGTCAAACATATATGCATATTGTCATATGATGCTTTCATATTTTCCAACTTTAGATTGTCAATCAAATGTATTTGACTCTTTCTCTCACATATATAATAACTTTTAGTATTTGTATGTCAGTAGTGAGGGGACATGAAGTGTGTAATTCCACCATAAGATTTAACGATGCACCATTGTGACACAGATGGGCTTCTTCACAGCTGTCCACCATAATTTGGCACGAATGCTGCTCTGTCATTTCGATCTATTACACATGCAAAACATTATGTGGTCTTTAGACTTTGAGATGCAATAAAAAGACAAGCACAGAACTACAGTCCCTTTATTACATATAGGCTAGAGTAATATCAGAAACACATTATGGGACAATCGGTTTCCGAGCGGTTTTAAAACTTCTCGCTCAGAAAATCCCCTTTAAACAATGATAAAATCTACATTTCTCACAGCATGCCTCATGCATTGCACAGCATGCTTTCAATACACAATTAAAGGCTTTATAGCACATTATTAAGCATTAAACCTACATGTAAATCTGTTCTCATTTTTTTCAAAATTCTGCTTTCTCCCTCCCATAATATTGTAATATGTGCATATAATAATGTTTTGTATTGCTGTATAAAAGTTAAGGGATCTCTCTAAAAAAAACTTTTTTTTATGCTTTTGAAAAGCAAATTGAAATAGACTTTTTAAAATAGTTTCTGCTATGTTGGTGTTTTGGGAGTTACCATTGTGGTGAAGTGTCGAGTGTGTGCTTTAGTTGAAGTTTTCTTTAACAAAAAAGCAACTATATGGAAGTTTAATGGATATAACCAGTATCATCATTGGGACGCTATGCCTAACAAAAGCTTGCTAGTATATTGAAACGTCCAAATAACTTGCAAGTTTAGCTGAGTTTACTCAATTCAGTTTAGTTCATCTACATAGTATTTAAGTAGAGATGACATAATGTTTCCATTGTGTGGGACTACTGTCCATAATTTAATCAAGTTTAAGAGTTATTTTTGAGTGTATATCATCTTGTCTGCTGCATGCTCAGTGTTGCTCGATGACCACTGTTTTCTACAGAGAAGCTTTATAACTGAATTGAACATTTTATATTGTTGATCTTTTGATCAACACTGAACTGATCTCAGCTGAACAATGACACTATTTTCTTTTTAGAACTGCTTTACAGCAAAATTTAACTCTGTTTGCATCGATTCCTTATTATTATTCATTATTTCTTGTTTATCCCTGAAAAGCAGCTTTGAAACAATTTATATTGTATAAAGCGCTATAGAAATAAAGGTGAGTTGACTTGACTTCTTTGGATAAAGCACTGCATTTATCTCCATGGTGGACCTTTCAGTACTATGCAGAGCATTACATTTCTTTTTCTTGATGCAGCATGAAAGATTTCTTCTCAGATCTCAGTTCTGCCATTTTTGGTTTGTTTTTAGCTATTTATTTTTGTTATTTTTACCGTCGTCTTTTATAAAGGACTGTACAGAGAGTAGAAGCAAAGTGTGACAGGATCAGGACCCCCAGCCAGGACTCGAGTTGTCCAAAGCTATCGGGTCTGACACTTCTACCTTTTAACTGATAATGTTAATTTAAGTTGAAATTCAGTTACTGTTCAAATTTATTTTTAATTTGTTGCCAAAACTGAAGGAAATCAATACCTCAAATGTATTCTTTTTGTTGGTTTTCTGTTGGCTTAATTTGAGCTTGAGCTTCACTGAGGCATTACACACAGATGAGACCCATTCCGAGATGGTCCAGATGTTCTAGCAAAGGGAATTATCACCTGTGGGCCAAACATAGACATGCCCAACACCTGCTCCATTGGAGATTGTCTACAGTTCATTGTGAATACAACTCATTATCTGTATAGTAGAAATATGACAAATCATGAATGACTGGCTATATTAGATTTATTTAACTGATATAGAGGTGAAAGACTCATTGTTTATGCAAAGTGTTGCAAAGTTATGCATCTACATGCTTCTGAAACAGGAATTTTGTACTGGTTTTATTTCATTCTTTGCACACTCTTAAAAATGAGGGTTCCCTATACATATATGGTTCTATGAAGAACTGGGTCATGAACTGCATTTTTTTTTTTTTACATTTAATATTGTTTCCTGAGGGGCACTTATAATGTACATTTAATATTGTTCCTGAGGGGCACTTATAATGTTAGTATGATTTTTACATCAAAATTGTCATGATTTTGAAATAAAATGCCATTTTCTACCCTGATTTTACCCTCTGATTTGAATGTTTACATTGAAGTCTCACAGCTTCTATGTAATGTTGAGACTCCGTTGTAAACGCCCACTGCTGTGATTGGCTAATATCTTGCATATTAAATAGTATTACACATGGAATTCTCTCGAAAACTTGTATTAAGTGTGTACCATTTCAGCTGTTGAGATTAATTTATTGTGAAAAGTGTTGATTATAGCATTATATTTAGATCTTCTCCCATGGCATTAAAAAGGTTGCAGTAATGAGCATTGTAGCCGATGACAGACATGTCTGTTGAGTGCATGGTGATCTCGTCATTGCAACTCGATTTATGCACTCTAACAAATGCTTTCATCATAACTAACAGTTCAAACATGATGTGAACAGCATTGATTATAACGGGAGTCTGATAAACTTGCGCTGTGTGATTGACAGCTAGCGATTATAAAAGGAGCGTTTAACACACAAATAATTATCTACTGAGACATTCACATAGTTGAAAATAAATAAGCACTTTCCTAGCATTAGAATCCTCTGAAAGGTAATGTTATTTTAGTGGCATGATCCTGCATCTAACGTGCCAGTGGGAGGGGCCAAATACGTGATGATGTAGAAATAGGCATTGATCTTCTTCTGCAGAGGCATCTTTCATCACTTTTACATCATAATGTGCCAAAACAAGTGTTTTCTGCGCTTGGATTCAATAAAAGCTGTTTTGGGGTTAACAAGGTAGTTTTGAATTCTGAGACTTACAGGATGCTTTTGCAGTAGGCTACATTCATGACCCCTTTAACATCCACAGAACCTTTCCATCGCACAAAAGGTTCTTTATAGTGGAAAAGATTCTTTAGATTATTAAAAAAAAATTCACACTAAGAAAAAAGGTCTCAAAACTGTCCACTTAAAGGTTCTTTGTAGAACTCAAAATGATTCTTCTAAACCCACTTTTGAACCTTTATTTTTAAGAGGCAATTGATGTGATGATCACATGCTATTTGAGTGATTCGGTCTGACACAGATTTGTGGAGTCCAGAATAGCTTTAAAATGTAAATTTACCAGTCTTTCCTCTCAGATTAATTTCTAAACGCTGGTGATTCTGTGTATGTAGGCTATGTGGAGCCAAGAGGGTGCAGAAACTTCTTAGTGCCTTGTACTCCAAATTGTTTGCACCATCTGTGAGGCTTCTTCTGTGAGTTTATGCATCACACTTTGATGTATAGACATAAAAAGTGATCATTATTCTATTTCTTGCTTATTTCTCAGTAAATTGTAAACATGCTATGTAGGCTAGGTATAATATATAATATTAATTTTTATTATTTAGTTTTTGAGACCAGTCTACAGTCTGCACTTTAATAAAATCTCATATTGGTTGTACATTCTCTGTATGGCTTAGTTAAATAAGAAAAAATAAATATAAAAGTGTATTTTGTTTGTAGAGCTTTCAAAAAGCCATATATTCCTGAATGCCTGTAATAATAATGAATGAATACTGAAATGAAAGTGTAGGATATGTGGTTGTGCATTAACCACATGGGGGCAGCACACATATGATACCCCATTATTATCAATCTTCGGGCCACTGAGTCACAGAGGTGTTCAATTCACTACTAATCCCCACTTTTTCTGGCCTTTTGGCATAACCAGCCATATTTCTTGCATTTCTGTATTGTGCATATAGCCTTTAAATCCCTGCAAAATATTACGATATAACTTATCAGGTGAAATGTTTGTATTGTCAAGGGATTAATGTTGTTTAATCCATAAGCAAGAGGGCGCTGATCGTACTGTACATGTCAGGTCAACCTCTCCTGAGACCTGGAGCATCAAAAGTGGTGATAATCTCATTACAGCAAGTCTAATAAATGTATCCCTCTAGGTCACAGGCCGCCAGGCTATTTTGCATCACAGAGAAGGGTAATCTGATGTAAGAACTATCCACTAGCCTACTGTTCAATAAAACATCCCAGATGAGATGATATTTGTATGATGAGACATATTTTCATATATTCATATTTATCTAATCTTTATTCATCCATACTCGAAATACAAAAGCTATACCAAATACAGTGGTAGGTAGGCCTGATCTTTCTGTATTAGGCTACTTATAGTGATGTATTTTTTGTAAAGTAGTTGAATAAATGTTCTTTGGAATACTATTATTATTATTTGCCACAGAACTCTATTGTGAATATGAATCTTTATTTACATGTTATCTGTCATGTAAACAGCCAGTAAAAAATTGTTTTTATTATGTTTATTTCGAATTGGACATAACTGAAAAATGACTTGCGTGAGGGAGTCAGACGTGAACTTCAACAGCTTTGAATGATTCATTTTCGGAGTGAGTTCAAGCTGCTCGGGCTGCACTGCAGCGCACTGTGAGATGGTATCAGTAGCAAAAGATGTTTTTCCCAACTAAGTGCAAATTCAAAACCGTATTTTTATGGTAAGTTTAAAAAGTTGTTCCAAATTAAAGTGAGCAACCTAAATCCTTCATTATTAACCACCCGCAGGTAATGGTATATAATAGGTACTAATATGACATATGATCACGTGTTTCTGGGTGTTGCTTCCTCGCGAATCATTCTGAGTTACTATATTTGTATAATAACTATATTATTTTTATATGACCGATATGTTTTTAAACAAAATTGAGAAATATTCCTTAACATATATTCTCATATATATAAACATAGAAATAGCCTACTCCACACATAGCCAACCAGTAGCCATCATATAGGCTGTTCCAAACAGCCACATGTAAAACAGTATCGTGGTCATTTCAAATAGGTGACGCTCACTTTCGAAATGGAATTTGCCTTAGATTTTTAATTACTGTCACAAATTAATATTTTGTAGTCACTTTTGCAAACATTTTTAGACGCAGTTAGACACTGCTGATCTAGAATCATTGGTAAGGACAGCAAAATATTTTGTGGTAGTCTTTCAATATCCAACTCAAGGTAGTCAGATATTGCAGACACTGATTCAGAGATAGGCCTATTGACACCCTGATGCTTTCTAACATTAGACGGTTAGAATGATGATGAGCACCAATGTTTCTCCCCAAGTTCATTTAGTTGAAACATTATTAAGCGCATCAGGCATGGGGCCACAAGATTTACATAGAAAATGATTGTGAGCCATCCTCAATGCAATTAGAAATACTATGTTTACTAATACTTGCTGCAATGTCTTCATTATACATGCCAGAGGGCATAATGGGTTTTGAGGGTTTGTTTACCATTTTCTCCCTTCAACTGTGTGCAGTGGTCCATCAAAATCAAGTCTGAAAAAACCCAACTGCCTGTCTTTTAAATTGACTATCTCATTGTTGTTCTTCAGGGCAGCTGAAATTGAGCATATTAAGAAGGTTTGATTTTCCCACAATCCCCTGTCTTTGGAGTCTGGAGCTGGTTTAATCAGATCGTAATGATCTCCTTGAGTGATAGTATGAGCAGTACAAAACATACACCTAGGGCACACTCCGCAGTGTGAAACACTCCCTTGTGACAATAAAACAGGGCCTTACAACTCGCCGTAAGATATAGCCTACAAAACAGCAGAAAAAGAGGTCATCCCTGACTCTGGAGACTAATTTGAGCTTTATGTATGTGTAGACACGTACAGTTATAAACACCAACACACTTTTTTTTGCTGTGGTAATTCTATCTACTGGCCAAACATGCCTGTTTGGAGAGGTGCTCGGGTAATGAGAATTGCTGGCTACATGAGCACTTTTGTTCCATGGTTGGCTGGACATGTTGAAATATGCCGGAGTAGTTTAGGTCTTAATTCAGAGGATCCCATTGTGGGACATTTCTCTAAGGAGGTGGAGGAACAATCGCAGGGTCAGTAAGTCTTCCCTGTGGCGATAGAGGACCTGTTTTCCCTGTTGATGATTCAGGAACTTAAGGCCTCTGAACACTCCTTTGTTACCCAATGAACACGTAATTGGAATGAACATTTACAGTATTATAACCAGTGTTGTTATTGTGAACTAAAATGCTTATATGATAATTTTCTCTAATTGAAATAAAGCAGAAATAAAATAAATGTTAAATATTAGGTGAAAAACTTAAATGTTGCCTTGGCATTTAACTGAAATAAATACGTTTAAGTTATTTAAACATAAAAAAGAAAAAGCTTAACAGAAATATTATCATTATTAATATTATATATATAAAAAAGAAATGACAGTAGGCCTACATAAAATTATAAAAACTTAAACTAAAATGAAAACAAAAATGAAAGCTTTTGGCAAGCTAATTCTAAACTTTTTAGAGAGAGAGAGAGAGAGAGAGAGAGAGAGAGAGAGAGAGAGAGAGAGAGAGAGAGAGTATATATTTTACAAACATGCTGTCAATGTTTGAATCAGTCTCACCGGAGTTTTAAAAGTATGTGAGCATATTCCAGAGGGAATTCGGCCGTGTCTGTAAAATTCTCAATGGTGAGTATTCCACAAAGCGAAGACTCTCCCAATGAGACAGATGTATAATCCACAAACAGATCGGCCGCAATAGTCCAACACTTTCCCGGGTTCGCGCTAACACTTGAGCGACATTGCTCCTGAACAATCAAAAGTCCGCCTCAAATATAGTCAAAACTTCCTAAAAACACCGCCGTAGCAGCGCGTGATGCAATGTCACGTTATCAATCTCGCGATCGTTCAATACTGGCAAAACACCCATTCATGTCAGGACCACCACGACCAGATATAACAGAATAAGAGGTAAGACAAGAAAAACGATCAACAATATATACATTATTTCCTTGTTGATCCAGCATTTCACATTAAACCTAACCTCCTATGTGGCAGTGCTACAATGCAGTGCCATTCAGTACATTCAAACACTCTCTATGATCGATGTAGTAAAACAGCTCAGTGCTGAGACAGATAGGCCAAATATAACTCCATCAGCAACTCAAATGAAGTATTCGGTGGTTGCATTGAAAAGTGCTTACCTGCATTGATTTTGGTTCTTTGATAACGTCCGCATGAATAACTGGCAGAGACTTGTTGAATTGTGTTTGCCATTGAATGCAATAACAGATCATTTAATTCAGTGTTCCCAATTACAACAATACAATTAGCCTCAAATGTGCCAAAACAAGAGACTCCTAGTCGAGTTTGAATTTTTCACTGCCAATTGCCATGTCAAAGTAACAATTGTTAACTGCTGCGAAAAGGCAATCTTTGTATTGACATCTTTGCATGTCACAAAGTGGCTTTCATCACAAATTGCTGATCATTCACTGTGGGTGCAGGTGATAATAGTCTAGATTGAATCTGTTCAGCTCTCAGATAGAAATGGCAGAGAAACACAGATAGACAAAAAGAGATGAACAGAGAGGAAGATTAATTATTTTGGGACAGTTATGGGACAGTCTTCAGGCTTAAGAGGATGATGTAAATGATAGGAAATGATAAACTGATAGGAAAAACTATTTTAAAAGCAAATAACCATATAATTGTGCATCGTTAAGATGGCAAAATAAATAGGCTTAATAATACACCATTGGATTTGCTTGCAGTCTATGCAAACATTTACATTATACAGAAATTGACCGTAAGTTTAACAGATTTAAATTACATTTACAGTAAAAACATTTCATTAAGTGATATCATATATACTATACTAATATCTGTTTTGTATCTCTGTAATAAACTGACAACCACACACAGGTGACAGCACAACAGGTGATGAGAAAGTGACTTGATGAATCAAAGCTCATCACAAGAAGCTTTCCCACAAGCTGAGAAGATAAATACTAATATATAAAAGGTTCACAGTGATTCACACAAATACAAACAACATCATGGTAACACACATGACACTAAAGTAATTAAATAAACATTAGATACATAAAACCCTAATGTGCATAAATAGTTCGAATAAACTAAGAAACAGTTATTTAAATGAAAATATATCAAATGGGAAGTGTCACACGGAATTTGAGGAATGTCAGTTTACAGTTTTTCACTGTAAATGATATTTAAACAATTATTTTTCACTTCCAAAAACTGTAAATTTAAGTTATTCAGTGTATAAGCAACCAATTAACAGGTTTTTACAGTCATATTTACCGTCACATTTACCGTTAAAATCACAATAATTTTTTACAGTGTGCTAATGTGTATAACACACATTAGCACACTGTAAAAAATGATTGTGATTTTAATTGAGTTAATTCAGGAAAATTAAGTTGAACCAGAAAAGAGTTCCACGTGAAAGAAGGTGGAGCCTCCACGAGTCCACGCACACCCATCTATTACATCTATTACCACGGACCAATGGTAGTACAAATGTGTTTACCAGCCGAACTTTTCGAAGTTCGCTTTGGCTCTGAATAAATAAGCTTTCCATTGATGTATGGTTTGTTAGGATAGGACAATATTTGGCCGAGATACAATTATTTAAAAATCTGGAATCTGATGGTGCAAAAAAATCGAAACATTGAGAAAATCGCCTTTAAAGTTGTTCATTATGTTCGTGATTTTGCTGCGTTCACTCACAAAAATTAATGTTTTATATATTTACCGTAGGAAACGTACAAAATATCTTCATGGACATGATCTTTACTTAATATCCTAATGATTTTTGGCATAAAAGAAAAATCGATAATTTTGACCCATACAATGTATTGTTGGCTATTGCCACAAATATACCTGTGCGACTTGTGACTGGTTTTGTGATCCAGGGTCACATGTGTTTGTTTTATGAGATATACACAAGCATATAAAACAAAATTTAAAATAGAACAAGAGGAGACAGGTCTAGGTCTGAATGAATGAAGACACGGCTGTTAGAATGCAGATTTTTGCCATGCCTGTGCTGGAAAGTCACTCTGGAGCTCTGACAATCAGCCTGCTGCCATCAGTCAAGGAGAGGATATCAGATGCACCCGAAGATACCAAATGTCCTCTGTCCATCTCACTTACAATGCCTGAAACACATTGTTTGAAAAATCAGTGACATTTTCAGCCCTTTCAAATTGATGTTTAATCATTTCAAACTCATTGTCTAATGTCTATAGTAAAAAGTAGCAATTAGACATTTACCCTCAAACAATGATGGTGTAAAACCTGGTACATTTCTGGTTCTTGGGTGTATATGTGGACAGAAAAATATATTCAGTCATGTGGTCGATGTGTGTGTGTGTGTGTGTACATCTGTGTGAATTATTAGTTTCATCCTTGAAAATCACTGCAGCTGAGTCGGCTGCCTTTATGCCCACATCAATGAGGCTATGATTCAACAGTTTTTTTAAAGGGCTCAGACTATAAATTTACAATGAGAAGTGACGGAATGAATTCTAGACTGAATGAATGGACTCAATGTACAAAATCCAATTAGCTCAAGTGCATCCCACTAATCATCAGCTACAGAAATCAATGCAGTAATTCAAAGGCACTAATGTAAAAAGTGCAGACAAAACACAGAGGAATGCATTTCAGAGGAATGTTCCTCCATTGCAATCTTAAGTTAGCTTCCTTAGGATGGCACTTTCTACAAATACACTTTATGCCAAAATGATTTTTGGTAACACTTTACAATAAGGTTCATTAGTTAACATTAGTTAACTACCTAAATAAACTAATAATGAACTGCACTTATACAGCATTTATTAATCTTAGTTCATATTAATTTCAACATTTACTAATACATTATTAAAATCAAAGGTTGAATTTGTTAACATTAGTTAATGCATGAACAAACAATGAACAGCCATATTTCAATTAAGTAACATTAACAAAGATGAATAAATACTGTAACAAATGTATTGCTCATTGTTCGTTCATGTTAATACATTGACTAATGTATAATGAACCTTATTGTAAAGTGTTACCGATTTTTTTAGGTAATATTTAGCAGTGTATTTAAAAAAAATAACAAAAAAACACTAAACTGTATAAATTATATAGAAAATACAGTGTCATTGCCTCATTTCATCAGAAGTACATCTTCATTTTCTACTATAAAGTGGCTTTCCAATGTGTTCATGTTCGGGTCACGTTTGACCTCTGCGGAGTCAACAGAGAAAAATAAAGTTGAACCAGAAAAGAGCTCTACGTGAAAGAAGGCGGAGCCTCCACGCACACCCATCTATTACCCGGGACCAATGTTAGTACAAAGGTGTTTTGGCAAGCGGTTTCGAACTCCCAAAACAAACTCCAAACAAAGTTCATTATGGCTTGATTTTGTTCGAAATGTCGTCACATCAGTTCGTTCTTCGATTTCACTTGAAGCATATGGGGCCTTTACAACATTGTGTGAACACAGCAAAAGTCTTGAGTTATGCTGCGCTCACGCCATGCTGTAAATAAAGCGGTGTATGCTTTCGAATCGCTCTCGCAGTACTGTGATGTCATACACCGATCGGTCTGCACAGCGACGCTTCAAGTCGATCACATCTAAAATCTGCAGTGGTCAGGTGTTACAGTGGCCAGTTTACAGGTCGTAATTACAAGTTCTAAACAAGCACGTAAAAGCTTTTTATAGTTCTGAATCGTTGCGGTAATAATGAAATGTCGTGAACACGTGCACCTTTAAAGACTGGTACTTAATTCAGGAACAACTTATTGCAATCAGGTGTCAGCTGATGCAATGATAGTGCAATTCATGTAATATGAATAAAAGCTGTTGTTAAAAGCAACCGCGAACATTGAGATTTCACAAGAAATTCATTAGAAAAAACTAATCCAGAAGTTAGAGAAAAGAAAAGAGTACTCAGTTGGTCAAGAGTGAACCAGGTCCAATTAACATCCAAGAAAGACAGAACAAAGGTATTCTGACTGCAGCCTATCTTAACTCCAAAGGGAAGATAAGTACAAGGAAACCAAATACAAGATTCGATTTGGATTATATGGTGCAATAAGATTTTCAATTTAGATCCTTCAATTACTGCTGAAGCTGCTTGGATGTGTACCGGTAAAGATGTGCATGGGTTTATCAATTATTAGACATTCACTAAATTCTTTAAGCCTTTTTTTATTTATTTTTTTAAATAAGATTTACATATTTCATGGAGATAAAATTCCATCAAATTGAATTGAATAATCCTTACATATTTTAATTGAATAATTGATTAAGGATTGTTTAATTATTCAATTAAAATATGTAAAGATTATTCACTTTTTTGAATAAAGGATTTATTAAATTTTACTATTAATTGAAATTGGTAATTCTTTTCAAAAAAGGCTTAATTCAGTGTACAATTACCTCTTACTGAAAACCCATCACATCCTCATTGGATAGATTTATACAGTCATAAAATGTACAAACATTTAATTGGGACCTTGTTGGTAGGCTACAATGAAGCAGGTGAGAACTATACTGAATCTAAATGTATTCTAACATCCATGTTAAGTAAAGTGTAGCCTACTGTATATTTTGCACAATACAGACATTTAACTAAACTAATGATCAACCTTTTAATTAGGCAAGCAAATGTTTGCCATTTTATTTTTTGTAAACTGTTTATACTATGTATTGGTTTATATTTGTTTCTATTATTCTATTATTATTATTATTATTATTTTCCCTATGACTGCGTTTATGGTGTGCATCAATGCTTTGGCAATATTGTACATACAAAAGTAAGGACAATAAAGTACTTTGAATTTGAATTGAAATTGAGATAAAGATGTCTTCACTCTTTAAATCACTTCTCAGATTGTTAATACATTAACATAATGTACATTCATAGTAAGTGAATAAGAGGTTTCCAGAAGCTAAACTCATAAATATTTAATCACAAACAAAATCAAAGAAATTAAGCTTAAACTCATTTATAAATATTACCCATGCAATATTATCTTGTGAACAGATTTAATTGTGATATTGATACATTTTGTAGTCTACATGATGAAACATTTGATCATTTATTTTGAGTTGTCCTCATTCAGTTTGTTTTTGGTCAGATTTCTGTTCCTTTAAGGCTCATATCATGCCCAGCTTTCCACTGTGCTTTAAAAATTGGTTATTTTCTTATTTTTATGACAAATCTTATAAATATTACTTAATTAATCTGCTTCTTCTGTTAGCTAAATTTAGTATTCATAAATGTACATTTGGAGGAAACAAGCCTTTCTATTGGGTTTGAAAAATAAGAAAGCTGCAAAGTGTTTCAATCTGTAAACATTTTCACATTTTTGTTTAACTTTTACGTTTGTCACTGTTTCTTTGTGTCTTTTTTTGTTTGTTTACTCATTGTACCCCACTGACTGTAGTTGTAATTCTTTACAATCAATAACATAAAAAAGGTTTCCAAAAGCTGCTTAATTTGTTTAACTAACCCTACACCACCTTACTAACATATTAAGAAACTGCCAGTTTGACAGACAAACTCTGAGACGCCTGGTCGTCATTTTGGCTCAAGCCGTCGTGCTGGGTTATGCAGGAATTCCGGAATACAAAAGTCCTGCCGGAGCCATTATGGCGTGAGGCAATCCAGTTTCATAACCTTGAGTGGGAGGAGTTTGGGTTTTCTGGAAGCTGGGAGCAGCAGAGCTGCTGGAGTTATGAGTGGGAACTAGAGCAACGGCAGCCAGCGTGAGCGAGCAAGGGAAAAGCCTCGCGCGTTTCACAGAAGCCCTGCGCGTGGGTAGAATGAGTAGAATCAGCTGAACTGCGTACTTTAATAACAACCAACATTGTATCCCAGAAACAGTGCGCGCTTCTTCTTTTTTTTGGATCGACAGAGTCGAATTAGTTAGTTTAGCGTTTAGACGACTTAACTCACTTGGTTCTGTGACTTCAACAGCTATTATTGTGGAGTTGTTTTAACGCTTGAATTACCTCAGCCTCGAGTGGCGGGATTAAGGGGGCCGGGAGAGAGGGAGGAGAAGGTGGGGCAGAGTGAGTCAATCGGACCGAGCGCTCACTACTGTCCGCCCGCCCGCTCGCTTCAACGAACAACCAACGGATATTTTTTTCTCTCCACAACCGACAGGAATCAATCATTTTTTTGTTCATCCGAATTTGGAGAGCGATAACGTCGGCTGTCAGCATTCCCTTTCGCCGCTCATTCCAGGTACTCTGAAGTGTCTACGCTGTAATCCTCTGATATTTACCGTTTGGACGGATTTTTTGGAGGGGAGTGTAAATTCCCCGGTCTTGTTGGACCATGGCCGACGACGACGTGCTCTTTGAAGATGTTTACGAGCTGTGCGAGGTCATTGGCAAGTAAGTGTCACGGTTTGATTACTTTGATAATGACACAAATGTCCATCTGTAACTCGAGCTGCGTCTTTTGCATTTAGTGTCGAGTGTCATAGATGTCACTGCATTTTAGACTTGTGCTGCAGTGCTGCTGTTGAACACATGACAATTACATTCAGTCGTAACTCTTCAAAACTGCATGTCTGAAGCAAGAGGAATGGGAGTGGCGTGTGTGAGAGATGAGAGAAGTCTGTACTTTGAGCATTCATGCAGGTAGATGCTATTCACAACTAGAGCGCACGACAAGCGTTTGTACATCGTCCCATTAATTGTCATAATCAAACAGTGATGATTTCTGCGAGGGACCGTGATAAATAAACCAACTCATTCATTTTGTCAGGGAGGTCAATGTGTCACCTGGGTTTTAGGTGTTATCTAGAAAATATTATTAAGTGTGTGCTTGCAGTCATGTTAGTTTGTAGT
This sequence comes from Leuciscus waleckii, assembly GCA_900092035.1. Taxonomy (NCBI): domain Eukaryota; kingdom Metazoa; phylum Chordata; class Actinopteri; order Cypriniformes; family Leuciscidae; genus Leuciscus; species Leuciscus waleckii. The sequence continues at coordinate 5,716,600 of FLSR01004880.1, forward strand.
TATGTTATTGGTCATTGTTAATGGTCACTGCATTCTTTTACATTGAGTGGTCAGTGTTCGATGTCATTTGGCTTCTGGCTATTATAATTAGTTCAGTTGTTTGATTTCAATGTAAGGTCATAAAGGCCCAAAATGGACATGAATGTTTCCCTGAATGACCTGAGATTTTCTCCTACATAGATGGACGATACTGCTTTTTGTATGACCGATATGATTTCAATAATTTTTGTTTCCGATTAATATTATGCTGAATCTTTTATTTCTTCTATTTGAGAAAATTACTAAATTTCATTATACTTCAAAAATAATATTCATTATGAGTATTATTATTATAATTAAAAATTTGATATATTTAATATAACATATTAAGCCTAATTATTGTGATTTAGTTTTTACCATCTAAAAGGTCACAATTAGGCTATTTGGTGCAATTTATTGGTAGACAAGTTGATACAAATATCAGTAAAACCAGTTATCTTTATAGGTAACAATATTTTTTGTGGCATTTCATTGAACCACATTTAAGGTAGCCTACATGTCAGTCATAACAAGAGTAGTACAGTTGTAGACAGGCTTGAAGTAATAATAATTTAACCTTTTTGGGAATAAAGCTATAGCGATCTAACACCATAGAGATTAAAGTTGTTTCTGATTTATTGCTTTGTTAAGCCACATTACGAGTTTGGTGACTTTATGCTGTGATGAAGGGCACAGCCTCACATGTATCAGCAGGCTTGGAGCCTTTCATATTAAACTGAAACACATTTTACCTTACCATTTTCAGATTGCAGTTTGTCGTGTTCATGAGAAGAATTGTATTGTTGACTACTTTTTTGAAAAGTGTTGTTGTGTTCTGACCCTAGGTTTTTCCATTGGCTTTTGGATTATCGCTAAAAACAAGCTCTGTGATCAACAAAAGTTTATGATACTTGCAAATTTTTTCCCCCATCAAGCTAATTTTCACAGATGAAGACAACTTTTATGAATTTTGAAGCCTAAATGTAGGCTATAAACGAACTACACCACGGTCCCACGAATTCAACGTCACCATAACTAACATCAGACAACTGTTTTTATCTTTTATTTAAAAACATTTTCCCAGAACTATTGAGTTAGAGCAGTATATAAGCATTTTCTCAGATAGTTTGAGTTAGAATAGTTTATAAGAGCACAATTATAAGCATAACGAGGCTGTAAAAGCAGACTGAGTGTCCCTGTTCAGTGTGATGACGTTTAATGTCCTCGACAGCCATTCAGCCACTTGTTAGCAACCGCTTTTTCAAGATATATAACAGCTTAATTCATCAGTATTACCCCACTTGTGATTTTTTTTTTTTTTCGTCGAAAAAAAATGAAAAGAATTTTTAGCCTGGTGATGTCGTAGAATAAACGTAAAAGTATCTTCAGCTTGTGTTAACCACAGACCTTATTTCACCCATTTAGCCAAAAACCCATTAAAAAACCCCACTGTCTTTGGGACGATGGACCTGGAAGTGCTTAAATGCTAACTTGTTTCTGTATTTTGGCCTAATAATTTGAATCACACCTGCACCAGTCTATGTGTATGAGAATGGAAGTGAATGAGTAATGGATGAAGTTCACTCTTGTCTCATGTGTTTCTTTGCTTCCTAAATCCTGACAGATACCACATAGTTATACAGGATGGAACATTTACTTATTGTTTTGACTGTTATGAGATCTCATATTTTTATGTTATATAACCAGGTTTTTCTCCAGCTGTCACTGTTGTGCAAGTGTTTGCCTGAGTTTCAATGTAAAGACAATAGTGGCTGTAGATTTCTAATACCATGTAATTAGAGCTCCCAACATGCACTCTGACTGGTGCTCTGAGTTTGTAATTAGAAGCAGTTCGGTACATGTAGCTGTCTCATAATAACAAAACAACATATAGTTAGCATGTGCGCAGTGGTGGATTTTTTTACCTAACAAACTATGTTTAGGGGCACATTATATAAATGGGGTAGAAATATTCAGCCAAGCAAAATAAGCCAATGCAAAAGATGGAAACTCTGTTGATGGTCTGTTTCCATTACATATGTGTAGGAAGATATTTACCTCTCCCTTGTTTTTTATAAAAAATAGAATTTATAATATTTTTTTGTTTACAGGGCCTTTATTTTGTTCCATCATAGACAATAAAATTTATTTCAGAATTACACACACACACACACACACACACGAGGAAATCCGTTTTTTCTGCCTGTGTGGCTTGTCGCTGTTCTGTGCCCACCCTGAGTTCTCACGCTTGTGTTTGGAGGTAAAGAGGAAAGAGGATGCTGTCCATTAAGCAGATACACTCCCACTGACACTGCTTCTCTCCCTAGGCCAAGTTCTGTGAGCTCAATAAGAGATGTGGGTGTGTGTGCTGTGTGTATGTCTGTTATTATAACGGCACAGAATGCTAATATAGCACAGGACAAAGGGTCAGAATAACTGACCAAGCCACCCTGCAGTGCCATATTTCACTGTTACATTGTGTCTGGCCTCTCGGTCTGTTTGTAAAACACTTAAAGCTGCTGTCCTCCAAGTTGCCATTAATAATGTGGTATTTAAAAAAAGCAAAACAGACATATTTATGTTTGTTTTTTGCACTCTCATGTTCAGCACAGATGTTTTGTGGAATAAAAAAATGGTAATCTAGGCTATTCATTGTTTGAGTCTCACACAGCCATGGCAGATGGCTTTGCAAACTAGTAGGCAGGGGCGCTAGTAGTATGCCAAAGCCCAGAGCTGGATTCTGGCTGAACTGTGAATGATGGAGCTGAAATCGTGGCTGAATTTAGCTCCTATATGTTGTTATTAGTCATATACAATATGCTACTTCCAAGGGCTTTAAGTCCAGAGTGATTGTGTTGTTTAGGCACTAATGCTATAGTCTCAGCCAGAGTGATCTAGCAGTCTGATTTAGCTTTGCTGATGCATGAAACCATCAGCCAGCAGCCCGAACAAGAGTTTCAGTCCTCAATTTGCTACACAGCAGATTTAGCTCCGTTAGACCTGGCAGTGCAGTCTAGCAAAACACAATCAAAGTGTTTAAAATCTTAAATCCAAACACCTATAGAGACCGGGAACGTTTTCATACACCCAGGTAATGTAATCTAACACATTTGTGCTCCAGAAACCTGCTCATACAGCCCTCTTTTGTCCACAGAGAGTCTAGATAACTCATGGCCTCCTGCAGGTTAGTCACCAGTGTGCACAAATCAAACCTTCCTCCAGCCTTTTAAAACCCCCATGATTCTTGGTCCTGTTTTGAAAGCATCATGAACTAGCAGGGACTGACCTTCATTTATCCCCACCTACAGAAGAAAAATGTTGTTAATAAAGGCAAGCACCCTCTTAACCCCTCAAAAGATGTGTTCACATGTTCATTAACAGCATGCTTATGTTGTTTAATAGTGTTTTTTGAGAGTGTATGAGGGGGTGGTAATGAGGTTGTGTGTGTGTCACTGTCTTTGATTCGAGGCTGACTGACACACTGACCCAGATGAGAGAGCAAGATCGGCTTGCTTGAGCATTTAGCTTTGAGCAAAAGGTGGGGAGTGTGATTAAGTTTGACAGTGTTGTGACTTTCCTCCGCTTTGTGCTGTTATGAGTTGAGTTTTGGCAATCTGTGCCGAGGTGGAAACGGACAGCAGGTTGTTATTTTGAAGGCAGTGTCACTCCAAATATTACTTTCCTTTAATTTCATTGGGATCCTGAACTGGAACATGAACTGAGAAAGTTTCCTCTGCATTTCATCATATTCCTTCTTCCAGCACTTTTTCATGTGTTTGATTTAATTTCTATTGATTTATGTGATCACTCACGCTCGGTTGCCACTTTCTGCCATGTGTGTTTGGCTTTTTATGTTGGTGTTTTTTTGGAGGTCACACACAGTACGTGAATTTGACTTTTGGCACCTATATCAGCTAAATAGAACGGAAGAGCAGAAGCACAAAAGGAGGAGCGACGACAGTGAAGATCGAGAGAGCCCAGGCCTGGATTTTATGTTTTGTTTCTGTTTTATTATGTGGCAGCAGTCGTCCGTGAGGTACTTACTTTCATTTTGTATTTATGTAGTTTATTTATTTTATTAAAAGTTGTGAAACCTTCGCCGATTCCTGCCTCCTCCTTCCATCAACGAACTGAAACTGTTACAGAGACATAGGATATATAAAGTAACAAAGCACAAAGCTTTTGCATGGCAGGCAGTGAGGCTCTACAAATAATGTTCAGTTTTGTTCACACATCAACTAAAAACAGCATAGACTAAGTATATCATAGATAGATTTTTGGGTTTCAAGAATCAAATCGAAGTTGTTTGTAATACATTCTCCTGTGTCTCTAAACTGTTCTGATACCAGCAGGGTTGAGCCCTTATCTAGAACGTCATGTTCTAAGCCTTAATGTTCTCTGCCTCACTGAGAAGACAACTGGCCCTCTTTTCTTTTAAGAGATGCTGTATAGAGCCAAATGACACTGACAGTCCTTTTCAGGTCACTAACTCTGCTACCTTATTAAAGCCAGAAGCAGATGCTGTTTGATTGCCTTCTCACTGTTCCTGGACTTTAAAAACGCCCCCTGTGTAAAAGAAGTGCCTTTTGAGTTGATAGATGGGCAGCAGACGTGCTAATATTTCTCACTTCCTGTGAAGGGTAATGCTTTGGCAATTGGTAGAGACACAATGTGCTTCCCCTCCTTAACTTCCTCTGCTCAACTGATGCTGCCCAGTGAGGTGTTAAGGCCATGAGGTAGGCAGACAGTCTTCTCTCTTCCTTCTCTTCTGCAGACTGCAGGTGCTGCTTTTTACTCATTCTCACAAAATACAGCATTGACCCATGTGAAAAACACATTCATCAGCCTGGTCACAGTGAAGGTTTATGTGGATGATCAAAGCATGAAAACTCTTCTTAGAAAATTTCTTAGAGTTCCCAAGGCTCGAATTTCGGCACTGGATTGCTGGTATTGCGTGTGATTTTAATAATTACCTGAGGTGTCGCACTTATAATGCGGGAAATTCCAGCAAATATTTATTAATTTTAGTATGTAGGCTGTATGAGTAAATTAATCCACACAGATTATAAAATCAAATGAGTAATTTTAAAACTTTCTGCGAGAAAGCGTGAGTGATTCAGCGGTGCTGTGTCTTCTCTCTCTGGCCTCGTTTACACTGCAGGTCTTGATGCCCAATTCTGATTTGTTACCTTTATCCGATTATTCGATCATCTGTTTACACGTTCTTTCAATTGTGACCCATATCCGATTCATGTGTTTACACTTGCCATACTATCTGAAACATCGCGCATGCTTAAAGGGGGTTCTCGCACAGATGGACGAACGTGAAAAATGCTTGATGCAAGCTTTGCGATATAGCCTATGCGAAGTTCGCCAAACATCACCATGATTTTGAGGCGGAGGAGGACGAAAAAAGGGCCATCATCATTGCGCATAATATGCTTCAGTTATTGTTGCAAGAGAGATCTCAGGACTGGTGGGAGCATATTGTGGCGGGCTTTAAGAGAAGTGGGTCTGAAATTTTAAGATGAGCAAGCCAACTTTTGATATGTTGTGTCAAGGTTTGTCCACGTTTCGTCGGGCCATCCGTCCCTTTACAGATGCGTGTCGGGGTTGCTCTCGTCATTAAACCGCGGAGACGTTGCCTTATGCCTCAGAAAATCTGATCTGCCTGTTTACATGACAGTCGCATTGGCACATATCTGATTTATTTCCACATATGAATGAGGCCTGAAACTGATCTGGAAATATCCGAATGCGTGCAGTTTTTTTCCTGTTTACACTGTCATAGAACACATCCGATCTGTGTCACATGTGAGCGAAAAATCGGAGTTGGGTCACATTTCACTGACAGTGTAAACGAGGCCACTGTCTCTCAAAATGGATTGCACAAGGCAATTGTCAAGCGCTTCAGGCGGCGATACTAGATTCGTTTGCACAATCAGGCCAGTGTTGCATCCTAACAAAAGTTTGTCATTTGCACGTCTTTAAGTCTTACCAGTTTAAACAGTCTCGCGATTTTAAACTTTTTAATACTCACACACGCTCTCTGGGAGATGGTTTTCTCTGCGCACACACATACACAGTAAAGCCGCATCACAAACAGCTTGCGAGTAACAACTTTTTCACGGATTAGGGCATTTTAACAGTCAAAAACACACAAAATGATGTCAAAATTCCAGTCTTGGTGAGTATCCTCGTAAACACAGTTGGTTATGTCTTAAATTACACAAACAGTAACTTGAGAATGAAAACGCATTCGTAGTGGATCCGTGCACTAGCTCTTCAAAGTGACAGCAGCCTAATATGTCTCTGTCATTAATGTTGATAAAACAACAAAAGATCTTTTAGATTAATAGCATATGTATTTAATTTACAGAACTAAAAAACCATCCAGTGTTATTTTACATTTAATTAAGCTACTTTATTCAGTTTTTGTAGTATTTCTGTACCTGAATACTAGTGTTAGACCTAAAAAGTTTCTCTTTATTTCATTTGTATCTTTATTCTATTGTATTTATTTGTTCTTTTTTCTTTTCTTTTAAAAAAAATATAAAAAAATTTAATCAAGCTTCCTTGTGTTGTGTAAACACTTGAGCAACAAAATTACCCCTTTGTAAAAACACAAATACAACGAGTGAGCAAACATTTAGGATAAATGTAAATGAGATAAATGTAACTTTAAAAAGAATTTCCCCGAAAATGCCCCCCAAAAGAATCACCTAAGGGGGGAATCCCCCCCGCCACACACATTTTCCAAAACTGAAATTCAGGCCCTGAGTTCCCAAGTTGTAGCCTAGCAGTTTGAACACATTTGGCAGATTGGCTGAATATTGCCAATAATCAAAATAAGCAGATTAAAATATTGCATGGCATTACAGACCATTTCGCAGATCACTTGTTTTTAAACCGCAATGCTTAAATGCATGCAAACGATAAGCTTTTGTGACCATGCAGCACAGCAATGTCATGTGAGCTTAACTGCGATAGAGACGATAGTCCAAAATCTCTACCAGTTGACAAATTTCTTAAGGTTAATCGTGTCTACCGGTATTATCGCGCACCCCTACCTTGTGAGTATTTGACCGTTTAAGTGCAATGGGATGTGAAAGAGAACTCAGTTCAGTACTCAGGTGCTGTGTGATAGGCTATAAGTGTACACGCTCTTCGGGTCTTTGCTTTAAAAAAGGCTTATGTCAGAACAGCGTGCAAATAAAAAGTTAACTGGCAAAACGCATGCAAATGATAACTTTAGTGATGGTAAAGAACTGCAATGTCACGTGTGTGTAACCCTACCGCTGCATTGCTAAATGTGATGTGAATATACGTGGCATTGTACAGTATTTTTGGATGGGGGCGCCTTGCCAGAACTGCAACTGCACTGGAGTAATATACTACAATCTCTCTTCAAAGCAGATCATGGAGACATTTTAATCATTCATGATGTAAAATCATATCATCGGCATCGCACACACATAGATTGAAGTATAGTGTGTTAGTATAGTGTAGTTAAAATGTTTTACAGCGATTAAGGTTAATTATGAGCATAAACACATTAATATGAATTATAATAATCAGTTTACAGAACTCTTAACTTAATTGCATTGTTTGTGATCGTGAACATGTACATGTAGCCACTGATGTTAAAAATGTCTTCAGATATAGTTTGCACAGTAACCAATTATTTATGCATCTCTTGCAATTGTGTGCCTGCGCTCATAACATTTTATTGTAATTATTTTTTGCTCTTGCTTTGTTTGAATTGGCCTTAGAAAGACCTTATGATTTGTGTTGTGAACTTGGCCTTCACATCCCTTTATTTGATTGTAATAATCTCCAGCTGGTAAGACAAAGCCACTGTCTCTTTCTGGGTCTGTTTTGGTTTTAGGCTCATTCTTTCACCCTGTCAATCACTGCTGTGTCTACTGCCCCTGAAACTGCTCTCTGATAGATCCCACCCCTTAAGTCAGCTTGGATGCTACTCACGACATTTGCCTTATTGACTCTCCACAGATGGGCCAAACTGACCCACTGGTTTTGCTGAGGCAGACACTACCATTTTCAGCTTTTATAAACGTCTTTTCCTTTTTTCCCTTTCCCTCTTTCATGGTGGGCCTTTTGAACAGAAGTCATTTCCTGCTGCATTGCCAAGATACACAGCAGCCTTGGTCTGCAGCTCAAAAAACGGCTGGCTTAAATTTAACTATATTTCCTAGGTAACCACTCAGCACTATTTTTAGTGCAGCGGTGAGTCAGAGGCGAAGTGCATAAGTAGTCCCCGACCTGAAGTGGTGCTTGCTTTGATCAGGTATCGCACAATGACAAACCAATGTGAAACGTGTCACTGCAGGGCATCTTTAATGGGCACTGTTCTTTAAGAGGGTAACACTTGATGTTCGCACATTATACGGAAAGTGAAAGTGCTGTGGTCTTTGCCCTGTATATGCGTGAATCATATTATAACAGTTACAACTGCTTTGTGGACTGTGATAAGAAAAAGCATAATAATTATGTGCCTTTGGCCAGCCACAGGCCAGAGGAAGTTACCAATATCACAATGTAGTGTTTAATATTAAACCAATATGATTTGAAATTGACTCTCATTTATACTATTGTTCAAAAGTTCGAGTCTAACTAGCTTATTCTAACCAAGATTGCATTTATTTGATTATAAATACAGTAAACTTGGCAGAATTGTTTATTGTGATTATTTGTATTCTTTAATCTAGTGTTTTATTGAACATAAGTTTATTTTTCCATACTGTTGTTTGCTTTTTTAAATAAAAGTGTCCACTTGATGCTGTTCCAAGAATAATAAATTGATCTAAAGCAACATTTTCATCAGTGTTGTATTAGCTTTTACATACTTAAATCTGTATAGATTTGCATATTTATCCTAGGGTAGGGCTGCACGATTAATCGCAATGAAATCGCACACGATTTGGCAAAGGCTGCGATTATTTTATGCGCAGCTTGTCAGTGCAGCACGGCTGATAGGCAGTAAATGCTGCTTCATCTGAACACCAGAGGGCGCTCTCGTGCAGACATGCCAAAGATGCCCCGCGGCAGAAGTGCGATAACGCGCATCATTGCAAGAAATCCCTATGGGCATCATCGCTGTAGCTGAATAAACAGAATATTGAAATGCTGTGATTGATTAAACATGACCAATAAACACACAACTGCCTTATTCTGTGTAAGAAGCCACATCATCTCACAGAAGGATACTCAACTGTCATTATGAAGTGAGTTTGGAGAAAAAGCACATTATTAAATGTTGTCTTTTGTTGGAAAGAGGTTCATAAATGCTTCTCATGTTTGGAAAACTGTCTGACGCGTGTTGCTTTTTCAAACGGAGCAGCGTTTACAGAACCGTACATCAGTGACAAGCTGCACATAAAAAATTATCGCAGCCGTTGCAATTTCATAAGCCAAATCGGTTTAAATGCGATTTCATGTAAATTGCGATTAATCATGCAGGGCGTTATTTACCTTTATAAATGCCCTTTTTTTAACATTATTACATGTATGCGTCGCCTTCATGTAAAATTCTTGAGATTATGGCTTACTCATAATTATGGCATTCATATAGCTTGAATAAAAGCTTTCAGGCACTGGCATAAACTCAGATTGCCATTGTCTTTTGTACGTTAGTGACTATCAATCCCATATGGAGGAGATCCCATCATTTCCCATTACTCTTTTGTCTCTCCCATCTGCACTTGTGTCTGTCTCTCCTTTATCTCTCTTCTTGTCCTCCTTTTCCTCCCTTCAGGCCACTTGTCTCACAGTCTCCTTTCTCTTACACTATATTCCATTTTCGTCATGCCTGCCCCTCCCAAGTGTTTCTTGATCACATGATGTGCGTTTGGTCTGTACCCCAGCCCCATCCATCTCTATCAATTTTGCGTGGTGTAAGCACACTTTGCTAGCACTTAAACTGATCGTAGTTATTTCATAGGCTGTTAAACACCAGATGATACAGAAGATGCACATTCGTATGACTTTTTTTGCCCCATAAAAACAGGTTGTGCAGTTTGCAACCACACTGTATCTGTTAATGCACAGTGTTCTGTGTTTACAGCAAGTTTCTTTGGTTTGATTGGGTGCCTAAAAGTATTTCAAATATTTGGGATTGAAATTCCTGTAATTGCTTCCAATCAGATGACTCAACTTTAAAGTTTGTAGTTCTATACTGCAGTGAATTAGTTTTTTCCCCTCCTGTGTCATATCTTCAAGGAGAAGCTTGCTCAGACTTCATGATAATTGTGAAGTACTGATGCCATGTGATGATAAACAGCTCCATCTGACAATAAGAATGTGACTTCAGTTTGGTAAAGAGCTGAATGATATATTATTCAGTCGGTAGGGAATGCTCCTGTGAACTCTGAGAGTGAGATAAAGGACGTTTGAACTGACATTAAGTTATGCGGATTTTGTCTTTCTGTGATTATTTTAGTATACTTGTTACTTGCATATTTTCTCTTGATTATATGTGTAAAAATAATGTTACAAAACATTCTGTAAAATTTTGTACAGTAATGGTGAATTCCCTTATCCCTGCTGTGAGACAACTGTTGTGCTATTTAGAAAAAATCCCAGAGCTTTTTTTGTTTGTTTTGAATGACTATCTAAAATGTATATCTCTCTGTCAGCACATCAATCTGACCGCTTTGATCACTCTGGGAGTTTTGTTACACAATCATGTTATTTTTGGGTTGTTTTGACTGGTTTGCAGGATGTTAACCCAAGCAAACATGAGCAGTGCATTATGGGAAAATAAACATTATTTAAATGACTAATTTTTAAATACAGCAATATTATAAATGTTGAACCATAACTGTGCTGTATAGTGGTCTAGATTCAAATGAATTGCATGTTATTCCCTGACAGATATAGAATGAGGGTTTATGTGATTTAATTTCTGTGACGTTTCATACATTCTCCTGTTGAATAGTGCATTCATTGTAGGAACGGTTGTACCTCACACTGTTGTGTAATTAATGTATAAATCTTCATATTGTTGGTTTCCATAGGTTCCACAAAAGTTAGATTTCACACTTGATGTCAGAGTTGATCTCTTGTGTTTGAAGATCGTTTTTTTTTAGCTTCAATAAAATCACATTACTGACTGTCCCCTAGAGGTGTAACGGTTACAAATTACTCGCAGTTCGGTTTGTATCACCATTTTAGGGTCACGGTTTCTGTACAATTCAGTATGTGCTATGTTCAGAAAAAATAAATAAATACTACTGTCAAATGAAAATAAAGAAAATAAGAACCACTAATCAAACTACAAGGTATAGCACAAATAAATACAATAGTCAAGTCAAGTCCATTTATTTATATAGAAAAAGGCGACAGTGGCAAGGAACCAAAACTCCATCAGGTGACAGAATGGCCAACGAACGAACGGTGTATGATTATGATTCAGGCAGCATTATAGGTCAGAAGTCAGATTGGATTGGAACATTCAGAATATTATCCAGTTCCATCTGGTTGAAGATCGGAGTGATCAGGCAGTATGGAGACGAGTTTGTTGAGGATCAGTGCCGATCGCTGTCGTGTTGATGAGGCCTTATAGGGGAGAGTCTAGTTGACACAATCTCTGCTGACACTTCAGGGATGCGTTGTGGCCGTGTCTACGCGCGGGTCCACACAACACAACACAAGAAAGTTTGATTTCAATCTTTGAATTAAATTGAAAAAAGTAGCACAAATAAATACAATAGAACAAAGATACAAATTAAATAAAGAAAAATATAGAGAAGTTTTTGGGTAGGTTTAACACTTGTATTCAGGTACAGAAATACTACAGAAACTGAATAAAAAGTAATCAAATATAAAATAAAGCTGGATAGTCTTTTAGTCCTGTGTTAAATAGGCTATTAATACTGATTTCTTCTTGTGAGAATTTGTCTGTTCAAGCGCAAGAAGACTTGCAAGCGAAGTCAATTTAGTATTCACAGGCTGACTGTGATGTGTGCTCGCTTCGGACAAGTGGGCACTCACTTATAGGGCTGGGACAATACATTGATGCATCGTGAATCGAAAAACGATTCTGGATCGATTCTGAGATTTTCCGAATGGATCGCGATTCTCTCTCTAATCGATTCTGAGCTAAGTTTTTAACAGCAGCGGGCACTGCGTGCTTTAGAAACAGCCATAATCTGCTGGCTTCCAATGCCTTACACACACCACTTGAACCATCTATAAAATAATCATTCATAAAGTTCAAAAAGGTTGCAGCGAATTACAAGGGTGTTTGCAGTGGGCTGTTTACATCAATATTGTGTCATAAAAGCATTCTGAGGTGCAAATACACTTTCAGAATGTTTCAAGAACTAGCCTTGAGCGCATCTGCTGTTAAAAACTAAGCTCAGAATCAATTCGAGAGAAAATCGCGATGCATTAGGAAAACATTGGAATCGATCCACGAATCACAATGCATCGGTTTATTGTCCCAGCCCTACTCCCTTATTTGGCTGATTTGGATGTCAAGTTTGGGCTTTAGGGAGGAACGAAAGTGGCACAATAATCGTTGTAACACGATTATCTTGTTTTCATAATCGTTGGAAACCAAAATTGAAATACGATTAATGCACAGCTGCTTTGTATAAAATTATACAAGATAGCATAGAATTTTCAAATCGACTATTTATTTGTTATTGAACATAACATTAAAATAATTGTTGCCGCTTATTCGTATCAACTGGAATTTTAATATAACTGCATCCATAACTAAATACTTTATAGAAATAAAAGGCACTTCATCTTAATCATCAAATTGTTCTGACAACCCACCAACTAATGGATTATAAAAATCTGTAGTTTGTGCACCTTTGTAATAAATGGCAGAGGAAACAAATCATGTGGATCTTAAATGCTGGCGGCTGCTTGGGTGCTCCAGTCATTTTTACTACAACCTTTTTTACATTATTGCAGTAATACTTTTTTACATTCTTCAGTAATACTTAATTCATACTGACAGTAAAATATCTTCAGCTGTGAAGTCTTTCACTACTTCTGTGAACCATATTTTCATGGTGCATAATTAGACTGAGCGGATGGAGTGCTGCTTGCAATCTGCCTGGATGCAAGAAATTCAGAGACAAATAGCTCTGCGACACTCCCCTCTGCCAACAAATCATGCTCTCGCTTGGCTAACACCTTCCTATTATCATTCCTCTATATTATATCCCTCTTGTTCTCATTCATCTTTCACAAATCATAATTTTTCTCCTCTTCCTCTCCTCGCATCTTCCTTTTTTTCTGAGCAAGACTGCTTGATTGTATAGTTTTACTGTCGATATTGCATCTTTCGATCATGTAAATGATTTCCACCTTGTTGTTTATTGTTGCTTCTCTCTCTGGACATGGCACAAAAGGTACACAGTTTAGTCTTTTGGCCAACTCTTCCGTCAGCATCTCACAGCAGCAAAAATATTCCTAACTGCTCAGTTGTGCTCATTACCCACACAATGCCACTTCCTATCCCCGAGCAATGTGCTCTGCGTTGGGATATTTTTTTATCAGTGCTTCAGTTTTTCTCTAAATCACTTTCACTGGGAGCCTTACTCCTGCTCTACACCTTTTTAGTCTTTTGCACTCTTTCGCTCTAAAACAAGCACTTCCTTTGTGACTTAACGAAAGAAGGTCTTCATTGTCAGAGCAACTCAGGCTAAAGGGCTTTTGCTATAAAGCAAGCTAATGAATATATTGTGTATAGAGCAAAGTTCCTAGTCTGTCTCTCCAGTAGAAATTAGAAATTCTTACTATCAAGATCTCTCTATTATTCCTGTCAGAGGCCCTGTTTACATCTGATATTTAGATGCGTTCTGGTCAATCGGATCACAAGTAGCCAAGGTGTTTTAATCCGTCGCTTTTGTCCAGTTTTGACTACCTCTCTCCTGATTTCTTCAAGGGGAGGGTCTATGGGTGGGTAAATGTATGGACTTTTCAGATCTTTCCATCTAATGGATTAAATAAGCTCACTCAATTTACAAATGAACGTTAAAGGAGATGACGGGAAAAATAAGGAGAGCATCAACTTTTGTTTCCGCTCTGTTAGCAGCAAGACCACGCAGAAAGCGGTGAGTGTAAAATCTGGAATTGTGAGAGAACATTGGGCTTGGTACATTTTCCGTCTTAAAAACCAAATTTTGTTTAAATCCCGTCTGGCTAGTGCGCTTCCCGCAATGGTTACACATAAGGTCAGAATGTGGAGAGAAGATGGTCTTTTGTGGCTGTTCGAATGAGTGTCTACACCACGAAAGCAATCAAGTCAAATGCGTTTTCAACTACCTCTGGAAGTGGTCGAAAGAGGACAAGCTCAAAACATTTTAGACCCCATTTACACCTGTATTTAGTGTCTGGAGATCGAATTGACAAAAATACTTCTTAATACCAGGTGTAAACAGGGTCAGAGACGTGAACAGAGAGCATCTCAAGAAATAGACAACTCTAACCTATATTTATCTTTTCAGAGATGTCACCTCAGAACTTGAAAATAGCCTAAATGAAAGAAAATGTTCAAATTGGATTATTGCCAGTGCCCAAATAAGTGTGAACAAACAAATCGGCACGGGATTTGCAGGCATTGGGCATAATTTTACACATTCCCGCGGATTTCACGATTATGAAGCAGGAAATCCCCCCACACATTGATGCACTCTAGCATATAGGTTGAAAGAGTAAATTGATCCACACAGATAATCAGAGCACATCACGCTGCAAGATTTCCCTCGCGTTTTGGGACAGTTGACAGAATTGGGCAAGTGCTTCTGTAACAATGGTGGCAAGGATGAGGTGGGCAAGGATCTAAATGCAGCAAAAGTTTACTAAAAACAAAAAAGTAAAGAAAAACATAAACATAGATAATCCAACCAGGGAGCCGGAACATAATCCCAACCAGGACTGTCAATAATTCTGGTAATCCTTAAGAATTAGAATTAAAATCTAAAATTCAAATCTCGATCAGGCAAGTGACGGTTCCGTCAACTGGCCCGAGTGTCTTTCACGGTGGCCCAGGGCAGTCCTTATTGTCGAGCCTGATTTATATTTTATATTTATCTATAATATAATAAAATAATACTTTCTATTTAATAACATGCTTGTTTTTTTAAATTACATTTTAAATCACAGTAGATTTTTCTCCAAATTGTGCAGTCTCACCATTACAGGCTTTTTATGTGAACTTAAAGCAAAAGCTGTGCTTATGATTATACATCACTTTAGCTCTGTGTCTGGTCTCCATATGGAGAAGAGGGTGTAATGAGACGCCTCCGTCCTCCATCTGTTTAACACAATAGCGTGTAGGATGTAAAAGGTCAGACACCAGGGCTTAATTCCTGAACGAGGCAGGAAGTGCCATGACCTCAGTACAATGAATGTCGTTTGTAGATGTGCAATAAAAAGCTGTTCACACTTTACCACAAAGCATTGCTTACTAAATGCAGAAGAAAGCTAAACTGACTCTGAACATCTCCATATCAATTTCATTTGGGCCCTGTTTACAGCTGGTATTAAGATGCGTGTTGGTCGATCGAATCACCAGTATATAAGGGAGACATACCCGTTTACACCGTGTTTTAATCCGTCTCTTTTGTCCACTTTTAACCATTTCTGTCTGGATTTTTTGGGGTTGAGGGCTTTTTCAGATCTTTCGATCTAATGGACGAAATAAGCTTGCGCAATTTATATGAAGGCGAACCAGAGACGACGGATAAACATACGGAGACGTACTACAAACAACTTTCGTTTCTGCTCTGATAGCCGCAAGACCACGCCAAATGCCTTGAATGTGTGTTAGAAACGCTTCCCATAATGTTTATCATCAAGTTAGGTCTTTTGTGGGTGTTCAAACGCATTCGACCACACGAGTGTCTACACCACGAAAGCGTTTTCGACTACTACTGGAAGTGATTGAAAGTGGACAAGCTCAAAACGTTTTAGACCCTGTCTACACCTGTATTTAGCGTTGTCGTGATCAGATTGACGAAATGCTTCTTAATACCTGATGTAAACAGGACCTCAGAGACGAAATGCAAATGCAGACTCAATTACATTTTTTACTCTCTCTCTCTCTCTCTCTCTCACATCCCACGCTTTCCTTTCCTCCCGCTGCTTTAGCTCCTGGTATGCGCTGCGCTGATAAACGCTCCTCTGAGGGGCCGATCTCAAGGAACAACTACCTACTATTTTTATACGCAGAGAGTAATATGCAGAATGCAAATGTGCAAGCATGGAAAAACCAATGACCTTCTGAATTTACCAAGCATACAACTGCCTGGAACACTTTATCCCATAATGCATTGCGCTCGACTTGACTTTCCATTTCCTGTGCAGTGAATGAACTGTGAGTGAACCGAACGATATCAGTCACATTTTGTTTTTGCTGTTATTTAATCAGAGACTGCTCAGGGGGGGAAGGGGGGGGGACATACGACTTTCTATGCAAAATTAGAGTAAAAATGCGAGTACGCTGTATTTTATTTTGGTTATTTATTTTGTCAGATGATAATTTGACGTTAACTCAAACCGGGGCTGAAAATATCCACTACTTTGAAACAGCTCCAGATGTGGCTTTAGAGTCTGAACTGTTTTCCACTTTTTACATTGTTATGAACTTTCTCTGATCTCAGACTGAGTCATTCATGTGTTATGAATCATCTGATCTTTTGATTTGCTTCCATAAAGATTCCAATAATACAGGAAATAATCTAATGTGATGAACATCTTTCAGCTGTACAGTATTTAATCGACACTCGAGGATTAAACACATTAATATTCAGTAAAATATGCTATAGAGTAAGGTCACTGAATAACTGAACCGAATTGACTTAATAATGCCATTATATTATCATCATCTGTAGAGATGCTTTATAGAAACTGAAGTTGCAATTATAACTGAAATGACTGAATTCTTGACAGATAAATGTGGCTTTTTGCGCTTTATAATTGTAATTCTATTTTGAAGCAATTTTTATTGTAAAAAGCTAAATGGCACATGATTATTTTTATATATATATACATATATGTACTTAAAAAAAATTTTTTTTTATTGAATAACCAGTAAAAAATAATTGAAATAATTGAATCATGAGATTTTAGTCACATCACATCATTTTAAATAACATGATGAAGTATACAGTATATAGTGTGAAGTGTGCAGGGCACTAGTGTTCATAATCCAGACACACTCAGATTCTTTCCTTTTGAGAAAAGCTTTTAATTTTTTCCTTAAAGAATGACGTTTCTCAGGAAGGCACGACAAACCACACGGGTTTCCACCGATTCCCACAAACCCCTGCTGCCAAATGAAAGGATCACTTATGATACGCGTGAAGCGGCGCCCAAGTTTCCACCGGACAGAGAGCGATATTACAGTCACATCTCTGCTAACAACAATCCTCAAATCTAAAGTTTCAGCCTGCGGAGGAAATCACTCGAGTGTCAGATCTGGAAACTGCTCATTAAACGCCTCTCTCGGGTCTCGGCAACCAAAACCCCCACAAACCCCCACTGAAAATATCATCCGGAGCCCAGCAGCTCGAGAAACACATGGCATCTGAGGGGCGCGTGGAGCGTTTGGCAGGGATGTGGATGTGATGGAACAGTTTGCTCTGGAGAAGAGAAGACCGTTTCACTCACAGGTGCGCACAGATTTACAGCTTTGTTTTCAGGACGGGACATCTTCACTTTGTTCCATCTCCTTCTCAGAGTAACAACAACCACAGATGCAATGGATGCCAAACACACTCAAAGTGACCAACAAGCCAAAGAAAAAGTCATTTCATGAAAAACAAAAAAATGTCTTGCTAATCTGAAATGTTTCATGTGACTTTCCGAACTCAAAACCTCCTTTCCGGTCCATCAAGACCACTTATGACACTAAACGGCAAACATGACTCAGAAATATCACATATATTTACAT
Source organism: Leuciscus waleckii (assembly GCA_900092035.1). Lineage (NCBI taxonomy): Eukaryota > Metazoa > Chordata > Actinopteri > Cypriniformes > Leuciscidae > Leuciscus > Leuciscus waleckii. The sequence continues at coordinate 5,734,553 of FLSR01004880.1, forward strand.
ATGAATACATATTCAAATGCAGAGATTAGAGCTCATTTACATATAGCACTCTTAAAGGTACAGTAGTATAAAGATGGAAAATGATCATAAACTAACTGACACATGACTGTGACGCAAATAAACCTTTATTATTATTATTTATTAATATTCATTTACATTTATTTCATTTTTTGTTTGTTATTATTAATAGTTATTTATTATTGTATTATTATATACTTTAAGATTTAAGTTTTCTAAAATTATAAGTGGACAAGAGAGAAAAATGTAATGCTAGAAAAGTGTAGAATTGAACAATAGTTAAGATTTATGTATTTTTTTAAATAGTTAAGATTTTATGGAACTATTCATTAAAATTATTTGAGAATTCTAGAACAGCATCACTAGTATTAGGGCTGTCAAAAGGGTTGAGAAATTGAGTTGAATTTAAAAAAATAAATAAAATGATACTAATATTTGAATAATATAAAAATTTTAAGGACATCATTTTAGTTAGAGGAGTGTGCTAACAAGAAGGCATAATGAGAAATATAAACCAAACCAAGCGCTGTATTAAATTGTTTATACAAAATAATTAAATATCATGACCGTTAAAACAAAACATTTTTTTTTTCAATTTCCTGAATATTTACATTTTAAATTCCCATGGATGTTTAGAACGTTTTTTTTTAAATATATATTTAATTAGTATAATTAAACAGTTAATGGTTTTTGATATTTATTTAACACTTAATTTCTTATTTTCACTCTAGAAATTTCCAGGACTTTTTAAGATTACATTAATTGTTAATTTTAAATTTGACAGCCCTGAATAGTCCGGTGTCTGAGAGCGACGGGTATTAACAGGTGGACGTCAGTGAGGTGTCAGTACCAAGAAGCTCTCCTCGTGCTCCAGCCACCTCTGGTCCTCCTCCATCTGCTGCTGCTGCTTCATCAGCGTCTCCTCCATCAGGTGTGTGACAGGCATCACCTGACTCCGGCCCAGAGCCGCCCCATCCTGACACACACACACACACAGAGAGAACAGCAGCGTTAATGACCGCGCTCCACTGAACACGCATTCACAGAGCAAGACAGACAGATAGACAGATAGACAGACAAGACAGATAGTTTTTTGATTTGTCCTGGAGAGAAAAGTAGTTAACGTTAACATAATAACGTTATTATGTACAACGTTATTGTACATAACACAAACACATATAACATGTAAAATGATCAACATATCAGAAAACAAATAGTTGCTAACATCACAAAAAACAACAACAAAGAGAGCATTAGTGACATATTAATGGCCGATTTCCTATGTATTTAGAGCTCGTAACAAAACTCTTACTATACCTGGCCTTTCTACACATCGGTAGCCTATACCTGCGGCCAGAGGTCAGCGCACACATGAACGTAGAGACACTATCCGATAAATTAGGGGTAGGGATACCAATAATTTTACTTGCTAAATAAGTTCTCTTTATGAATTTGTTCTTGTTGGTAACTGTTAGCATATGAGAAAATCAAACGGCACCATAAATAAGGACTGGCTCAATAATAGTGCATACAAAAGACGACGACGTCAAACACTCTCTTCCGCTCACTCACTCGCTCACTCGGTCACTCACTCGCTCGCTCGCTCACTCGCTCACTCGCTCACTCTCTCACTCGCTCCCTCGCTCACTCGCTCACTCGCTCACTCGCTCTCTCGCTCACTCGCTCGCTCTCTCGCTCACTCACTCGCTCACTCACTCACCTCCATGTTTGGAGACCACACGGGAACGTCCGGTCTGTGGTGGTTCCAGGTCTCGTGTGGGTCGAGGACTGAGGCTTGCGGGGGGAATCCCGCTCCGGGCGTGAGTGCACTGGGATATCCAGACCCCTGCACAGATGGAAAGACATTTGATTTAAAGCACATTTACATTTATTTATAAAAAAAGTAAACGTTTTCAAAAATACAAAAAAGAAACATTTTCAAAAATACAAAAAAGAATTTAAACATTTGTAGCAATCAGTGTTATTTTAAGTATTATTTAAATACTATTATAGTTTTTATTAATAATTGGAATTAACTTAATTGTTTTTTATTCTAATTATTAATAATTTTGCTATGCGTTCATCACTTTATCAATTTATTTAAATTTCACTTTTATTTTTTTATTTTCAGTTAGTAATTTTAGTACTTACATAAAACTAAAATTTATTTCAGTTAGTTTGTAACATTTATATTCTATTTTATTTCAGCTTTGAATGACCTTTTTATTTTATTTTATATTTATCAGATTTAATTTTAATTAAATTTTTAAGTTTTTATATTTCTCTGTAGTTTTCATTTGTTTTAAATTCTTTTAGTTTTTTTTAAAACAATTTATTAACAAACTTATTTCAGTTAATTTTTCATCTGATATTTATTTTTATTTTAGCTTTGAATTAGCTTTGTTTTTTATATTTTTGTTTTTGTTTTAATTTAAGATTAATTTTCAACAAATTTTGTTATTATTTTTATTAGTTATTTCTATTTAGTTAAAAAAAAAAAATCAGTTTTTTTTTTATTCCCATTAATTGCAACTTAGTTCTTCATAAAATATTTATATATTCAGATAGGCTTCAATTAACAATTTTTTAAATAGACTTTTTTAAATAGAATTTTTTTAAACAGATTTAGTCTTAGATAACAATAAAAACTTTTTCCATATTACCATTTAATACTGTACTATGACATTTATATCCTTGTTAAAAATAATTTTACTCTCATAAATGTCACATTATGTAACTAAAACGTGTTATGAAAGCCGTTTCAGGTTGTCTTTAAGACCCCCGGAGCGTCTCTCTCTCCTCTCAGAAAGCCCAATAATCACCCTGACACAAAACCAAGGAGCCTCGTCTGAAGTGCCAGTGTCCCAGGACACGGTGACCTGTCTCCTCATCTCCATACGGAAACGCTCCTCCTGTTGGGCCTTCTCCTCGTCCAGGATCGTGCTGAAGGGACACACACACACAGAGGAATGAGGAAAAAACTGCATTTTCTGCATTATTTTGCTAGAGCAGTGATTAGACTGACTTTGGGCTTTGATTAGACAAACAAAAAAAATAAAACATTTTACATACAATATCACTTATTTTCATATATTGTTCTGTATTATTTTGTATTTTATATTGAGCTTTCATTTCACCAGACGCAGCCCACCAGTGACGTACAACAACATGAAATGCAAATGATACTTATTAGGCGTGTCACTGAATATCGTGCAAAAGTTCATTTATTTCAGTAATTCAACTTAAAAGGTGAAACTAATATATTATATAGACTCATTACATGAAAAGTGAGATATTTCAAGCCTTTATTTGTTATAATTTTGATGATTATGGCTTACAGCTTATGAAAATGTTCAAAATGAATTGAATTTGAGGTTTTCATAAGCCATAATCATCAAAATGATAACAAATAAAGGCTTGAAATATCTCACTTTTCATGTAATGAGTCTATATAATATATTAGTTTCACCTGTTAAGTTGAATTACTGAAATAAATGAACTTTTGCACGATATTCTAATCTTTCAGAGTTTCACCTGTAAATGACTAGCGTTTTCTGACAGGCTTCATTGTTATTCTTTATCAGAATTGTTATTATTAACTAAATTGCACCACTAAAATTCACATAGTTGACATATAATAATGAATTAATTATTTGTTAATAATGAATCATTAAAGGAAACTTGTATAATTATATGGCTGATCATTCTGGAGTGAACGTGACACTCTGAAAGCTGAACGGAGACCTCTAGTGTCAGAAACCAAGAAAAGCATAAACCCATCAGATTATCTGAGCAAACACTGTAAAAACGGCTGCTTTACTATGACCATTACATGTGAAATAAGTCATCTAGAAGACGCTTAATCCAGATTAGCTTTACAAAAGCATGAGTAAAGCGGTTCATACACACACACACACACTGACCTGAGCTGAGTCTTGAGTTCAGTGAAGCGCGGGCGTTTGCTGGGGTCGTACGCCCAGCATTTGGTCATGAGGCTGTAGAGGGTGGGGGGGCAGTTCTGGGGCATCGCTAACCTCTCGCCGTTCTCGATCCGCCCAATCACGTCATTATTCTTCACGCCCTGGAAGGGCTTGATGCCGAACATGAGGATTTCCCACATACACACACCTGAGAGAGACACACACCAATCTAATTAGTCATATCTGATGAATACAGGCAAAAAATGGAAAAAACAATAATCTATTTTTTTAAATAGAAAATATAGAGCCTCACACACCTGATTCATTCATAGGTGCGCTGTTCTTTTAAAGAATGGTCTGTTTTGCTTGTTGATCTGTTAATGTCAGGGATAATAAAGTGCATGTGAATATTCCTCATAGACCATTTGTTTAGGCATTTTCTTGGATATTCACTGAGACTGGTGCTGATCTGTGTTCACTATGAATGTAAAAAAGAGATGAGGATTTGCAGGAGGTGTTTGATGTGCATGTCAAAATTGTGGAGACCTTTCCTAAAGCTTGCAGCAGATGTTGTCACGGTGCTTTCGCACAGTCTGATTGGCTGTCAGGCACCTGTCAGAGCACATCAGAGTGGTGTGAACACAGCTAACGTAAAGTAACTGACATCTGCCTGTCACCAACTGAGGTGCCGGTGCAGCCGTAATTAGCATAGCTAAATACCTCACTGTGCAGCCTGTCTGTAGCTCCCCTTTATAGCAGGTTGGTACAGTTTGTGTCATGTGTGTTGAATATTTCAATGTGTGTTGTAAATAGGCTATATTATGAATCTTGTCAGAGTGATAATTGGGCCTTCGTTTCAAGGGTTCCTTTTCATTGTAAAGAGATTTCCTTTTCTTTTTGAGATTTGATGGTTTCCCACAGTGTCCACATGTCTGACTGCATCACATTTTCGGGCAAAAAAACGAAAATACCATTTTCGGCCAATAATTTTTTCCGGGCTGAGATTTCGGTTTATCCCTAGTTGGTAACCAGCGGACAGCTGAGCTCATATGAGTTTGTGTACAGTTCCACATGCCAACAGCAAGTTAGTTCTCAATCTGAATTCTTTCCTCGACAGTTGGGCTTTTTACCCGCCCCTCGTCTTTAATTCTTGCTATAATTCTGGAGATGAGCTTCTGCATGATAAATCTAATCCGATACTGATATCTAGAGAGCAGTGTGACCCAATGACCGAAATACTGCCTAAGGGGCATTCATGCTGCCAATGATTTGCTGTGACAATGCGACCGAACATAATTATTTTTTCCTTTGTTCCCTACATTTTTCCTCCATTTTTCCCCCCCATTTCTGACTGCCTAATCCATACATTAATAGAATATTATCCAGCTATATTTTACTTTCACCTTCCAAACCTGGACATGTACTTCCCGTTCTCCTCACCCATTTTTGAATAGGATTTGTTCTGTGAGAAATAGCTGTTCTTACTTTACCAGGTGTTTACTTTACCATGAGTACGAGGGCAGACAGGACTGATGGGTGTTTCTTCAGTGCATTTCTGTTTTCTCCATTCGTTGTATCTCCGTGCAATGCATTGATCTACAGTATACAGGGCTCAACGCTAAGGATTTTTTCTACTGGCCCGGTCTGGACAGTGGTTAAAATTTTTACTTGCCGTGCCAAAATGTTCACTGGCCCCACCACAAAAAAAGTTAAAAATAAAATAGACCTAGTAATAGTTTTAGTAGTTTTTGATCCATGTAACCTTAATAAATAAGGTTAGGACTCCAAAAACTACCAGCCTAACTCATTTAAAATTTAAATATTTTTTAATACAAATTCTTTTCAGGTTTTTCAGGTCTAAACTACATTTTCAGGTAGGCTACAGAAATAGTAATCAAATGTAAAATATCACTGCATAGTCTTCACTATATAAATCAAGCGTGACGCACACGCCCTGAAAAGTGAAGCCAAAGCGTCTCGATCGCCCCCCGGTGACTGGTCCTAGTATAGGTCATAAACCCCGCCTCCCCGTGTTATTCAACGGGACGTTAGACCAACTAAACAATTAAATTACACTTCAAATATCTTTTTTCCAAAGGTGGTTTCTTTCATTTGCTGTCGTTTTTATCATGCTGATGTAAGTTCAAGTGTCTGTTTTTAAAATAAGTTTGTTTTTAGTTAGTTACATGATGCTATAAAAACGGTGGTGTAAAGTCATGATTGACATCTGTGATTGACAGGTTCTCTGAGCGAAGTAGTCACTGAAGCACCAACAGGCTTTTTTTCAGGATCTTCGGAGGAATGAGGAGATTGTATTTACTTTATTTGAACAAGCCTCCTGTTGTACTGCAATCAATAGACATCAAAATTGGAGCAGAACGGAGGAACGGAGCAGACATAGGTTACTTAAAAAAAGTGCAGGGAGAGTGCATTCTGCGAGAGTGATTGATTGAGCGGCGTTACTTTCTGCTCACTACTGCGCAGATCTGGTCCCGAGATCACTACTGCACAGACTCAAGTCCCAAGATGTCAGCGCCCTATCGGGACTCTGGCGGCTTCAGTTCTCACCAATGGAAAGAGCGAAGGGGCGTTGTCCATCTTTTTTTTACAGTCATGGTATAAATATAGATTTACCCTTATTTAAAGGGGTGGTATAATGTCCTTTTCACAAGATGTAAAATATGTCTTTGATGTCCCCAGAGTGTGCATGTGAAGTTTTAGCTCAAAATACCCCACAGATATTTTTATATAGCATGTTAAAATTGTCACTTTTTGAGGGTAAGCTTCAAGAGCTTGTGTCATTTTACCTCACACAGACATGCACTGAAAATTTCAAAAACTTTTAGCCTTTTATGTTCAAACCGGAGTCAGATGATGTCAACGGAGTCAATGATGGAGAGACTTAAAAAGGCGCAAATTATCCACTTCAGTGAAGATGCAGCACTGGCCCGATCGGGCAAGTGACCGTTCTGTCAACTGGCCCGAGTGTCTTTGACTCTGTCCCTGGCCCATAAGGCAGTCCTTATTGTCGAGCCCTGGTAAATTAATGAGAATAGTAAGTGTGTAAAGACCACACCTCAGTCGACTGCAGTCTCTGTCAAATGCGTTTCTTCAGAAGAACAAAATAAAAGTTCATCTCCCTAAATGAATCTGCCGCAGTCTTCATTTTAAGCGTCTGATTGAAGCAGTTGCTGCTCTGATTTGTTTGAGAGTTCTAGCTGAAAGTGTATCCCTTTCCGTAACCTTTGTGCCAAACTGTGTGGCATTGCACACATGATAACAAAGCAACGTTTTCTTTGAATATGTAGCAGGAAACTGGGTTCTGGGCATGGGGTCCCTTAGCGTTTCATTAAAAGTCGAGGTTGTGGTTGGGACCGTCCTGATTCGCCGTGGTGTGACCCATCTGTTGTATATGTGGGCTAATCTTAGCTTTAGCCAACCACCAGGGATTAAAGAGAAATAAGTAAGCCTCTGCCTCTGCACTTCTCTAGGACTGAAGGCGCTGTACCGCACCACTTCCTGCCTTTCCAGACTACATTTTTAACTTTTCACATCTACGCTTGCCTTAACTTGCACTTCTGTGACTTAACTGTTAGTCCTGCCACAGTTTGCACACAGTGCATTTTAGAAAAGCCACACAGAGAACTCCCTATAGACTTGCCCAGTCTGTAAATAAGAGATCTTGAGGAATTTTTTTTTTCACAGAAACGCATTTATGTGTCCCGGCGTGCGTAATGACCATGATCACCCAAGCGACCCTTGACCTTTATCCATTCAGGGACTTAATCCGTGGATCTACATCGGTGTAAACATGTATAATGCGGGATTAGTCCACTGTGCATGCTGGCATATACATCAGCCCCCAGCTTTAGATGGCGAGATGATTCTATAGAGCCCGGTGATTTCTGCTATGCAAATATGTGGACAAAATTGTGGAATCTAGTCATTATGTAATTTACAGTATAATTTGACAAAATTTGTATAAATGCAGCAAAAGTAGGACTGTACACTTAATTTCTGTTGTGCGCCAGTATGTGAATATTGCACAAAAAGTCTTTTTTTGTATTTTTGTGCTATTTATATTTGGAGTCTCCATGTTCTGTTTGTCTCTATGAATAAGCGCCAGTTTTGTCTACTGCACTCAAATACAGTGTTTTCATTGTCCGTCTCACTATATGAGAGACACTTCACATGAACTTCATCCACAGTGCTGCTCTGAAAGTCACTTCATGTTCATTTCACCATTTTATTAGATTGAACTGACATCATATCATATACACACTCATATACAAACATTTTAATGAAACAGAATTTGGGAAAACATAAAATAAAATGGAATTTCATATGCTGTACCTTTACTTTAACACTATTCAGCTCAAGGCAAGGTGAAGAAGTGCTGCTTCTGGGTATTAGCAGTAATCCAAGGGTTCAGGGCTAATGTTTGAGGTGAGCTTGGATGTATGTGTGTGGCTGTACACCGGAATACCTTGTCTCTCTGCTTCTTTACTCTCTTCTCTCTGACAGGCATCTGAGAGCAGTGTCCTGCTGCTTTATTGCTGTGGGGCAGAGTTACAGAGTTCCTCTTCAGGCCTCACAGAGTTCATTATTTATGAAGTTAATAAGGTTGCTGGAAGTTGGCCTTCCTTCGCACAGCTTGGGTGACCTCAGATGCAAAAGACAGCTCGGTCTTGGAAAAAGTTATTTTGTTAGTGCAGTCAGTGATATATTCTCTATCCTTGCTGTAGTTGGGAACCTCTTTTGTTGTGCTCTTATTCTCATTTGTCTCATTTTCACTCGCTCTTTGTTTTCTCCTTTTTTGTGTGGCTGCATTTGTCCGATTAGCCGGGGGACCAGTCTGTGCCTAAACAAAATGGCCTTTACGTGAGAGGAAAGGCGCTTCTTCAATAGCCCATATTGACACAGCACCAGCTTCTGTTCTACTTGTTAATGGACTGCATTGACCCCCTGAAGAGTTTGATTTATCTGACCAATTCATGTGGGATCTGAGCTTGCACTTCATACAGAATTATAGATCACCAGTATATTTGAGTCTTTCATTCAGATGTCAAATATGTGACATTCAAAGAGTTACAAAATTCAGAATCTTATTACAAGTGTTAGACTTTGAGTTTTTTTTTACTTGCTTATGCCACATAGTTCCCTACAGAACATAAGGCCATGGCCATCTGTTTTCATCTTATTTTATCCTTGGCAGCATGTTGTGCTTCTCCCCATGATAGGTGTAGTGCTTTTAGTTTGGCTTCTGTAGTCCTCCTCTAGGTTGTCTTTGGCCTTCCTTGCTTCCTTTACCCAGGTGGTCTCCAGCTCATAGCTACTTTTGGGATGCGGTTCTGGTCCATCCGAAGGACATGCCCAAGCCATTTCATCCTACGATGCTTGATCTCTATCACCACACTGTGCGAGTTGGCCTTCTTATAGTCATGGTAAAGTAATGGACACATATAGGCTTGCTGCTATGGTCGGTGTTACCAGTGTTCCTGCTACAGCTGCACACCAGTTACATCAATTGCCCACTGCGGCACGGCCCCACACCGTCGTTTAGATTTTTTATAGTAAAGCCTGGTTCACACGGCAGGATAATCAGGCCGATTTTAGCCCCGATTCACCCCTTCCGACAATCTAAGGATGCTCCGATTATCGTGAAATATCTGATCAGATATTCCTGCCGTGTGTGGTGTGTTAAGGCTGCTCTCGTCTGCTCGGAAGGACGTCGGGACCGCTCCGATCTCAAATCGGGGATATCCAACATGTTGGATTTATTTGGCCCGATTTCTTCTCGTGTGTGGTGTCCCCCGAGCACGCAGCCAGTGGACTGTGGAGTGTAGCCAATCAGAAAGCGAGGTGACGAGGCGGTGAGGAAACACCGGGAAATATAATCAAAACAGCCGGCGGCATCGCGCACCAGAAAGTCCGGTGGACGTCAGAGATCATCGCCTTTTCTTTTGATAACGTTTTTTTTTCAGTTAAAAACAAACTACAAACTATTGCCACTGCATCCTCTTCGTCCGCCATGATTGTTTACTCTGAAGTCACGTTTGATCTTGAGGTATTTTGCGCGATTTCCCGTCTGATCTGGGAATGCTCGGGAGTCAAATCGGTTCGTGTGTGATGTGTTGATTTTGCCGTGTGGCTGCGCACCACACACTGTACGACCAAAACTGTTAGACCCGTGATTTTTTTATCCCCCAGTGTGGGGTCTCTCAGGTTTGGAAAATCGGCCGACAATTTTAAAATCGTCCCGTGTGAACCAGCCTTAAAGGTCCCATGACATGCTACTTTTTGTAGGCTTTAATATAGGCCTTAGTGGTCCCTAGTACTGTATCTGAAATCTCTTTCCAAAAATGCAGCCTCGGTGCAGAATTATAGCCACTACAAGCCAGTCCCAGAATGAGCTTCCTTCAGACGGGCCGTTTCAGTGTCTGTAGCTTTAAATGCTAATGAGGATGAGAAAGGCAGCGCAAGGTGGAGGGTGGGTGTGGCCTTGACCATCTTGCGCAACGGTACCGTGGCGTACATGTTTACGTTGGATATATTGCAATGGCACAAAGACACGCAGTCGTTCAAGCATTTCAGTTTGATCCAGAATCTGATCCAGATGGAGAAGCAACGGATGAAGAAGTTGCAACTCAGCGGCTCCAGCATTCGTTTCCGAATGGTTAGTTTAAAATTTATGTCTGGATACGGTACTTTATTCGGATGGTTTACAGTTATTATCATGTAGCTAATGCTAACCTACTGTTGCCTTTTCATGAGAGATCTGTAACGTCTGTAATTTATCTTATTACAATTACATCAAGCTCTGCGATCTTGAAATGCGGATATCGCGCGCGCCATATAACCAACAGGAAAACGGTTATCCAAATAACAAAGTGTACAACACTCGCGTTACAGTGTGTGTATGCACACACATACTTGATGCTGTCTACCTTTACATTAACGCAAATAACTGCATAGCTAATGTTACAGCCACATTCTACGTGTGAACAAGCTAGGTAACCATAAACAGTAAAGCAACACACTTATATATCATTAGTTGACTTACTTGTCCGAGGTGTGTAGCTGAGCCAAAGAGAGTTGGTACTGATCCAGACTTTAGTTTCAGACGTTCAGCAAGCCCAGCTCAGTATTGACCATTCGATGTTCATTTGTACATCCAATTATTGAGCAATTATTATGCTTCGCTCGCTCAAAAGCCATGATATCTCTCGTGGACAAACTAAAATCGCGCGTGCGAGTTCCTACTTCCTAGCTCATTTACTCGTGGGTGGAAAATATTCTCTGGGCGGGCAAAGCAGAGAAAGGGGAGGTAACATTTCTCCTTATAACGTCATAAGGAGGAGATTCAAGATCAGCCCGGTTTAGCCTCCATTTTCTCAAAGGCAGAGAAAGATAGCAAAAGCTCGATTTACACCGATTAAAATTTCTAGAAACTTGGGGACCATATATAGGCTAGGGGAACTCATATTAATGTTAAAAAACCTCAGAAAGTGAAAATTTCATGTCATGGGACCTTTAAGAGGGAAGAAGTCTGTCGTCTCCCCCTGGTGATGCCAGTATAATCGGTGTTGTCACACGTCGATTAACCGGTGGGGAAATTTCCTCCCCGTCTCATCCCTAGACACATAGTTATCCTAAGTCATGGAAATGAACAAAATCCTACACATTTTTTATTCCTGTAGTCTATTGTTTAATGTGTTTTTTTTATTATCACAATTTCCAGTACAACTGGAGAAGTTATGGAAAAATCTTTAATTGTGCTCAATTCTGCATTACCCAGAGGGGTGACAACACCTAGCCTAAATAAAAAGAAAACTGGGTTTGCATCCCCTTAAAAGACATGCGTGCGTGCAGTACTAACATTTAGGTAAGCCTAGGTTTTAGGGTTTGGTTGTCTATAAATGAAAAGCCATTTTCTTGGCACTCGGTATGCGTCTTTTTTGCTTTGCGCTCAAGAAGACCCATTCTTGCCCCTTTTGCAGTGCAATGGCGGCTGTACATCTCAGGCAGAGAAACAGCATGATTATTTTTTGATATGAATGAAAACAAGGCTGTGATGGATATAGATACATTGTGTTCTGTGGATTGTAATGTTGTATAACAGTATATCTTACAGTATATGTTGTATATCTTTTCCAAAAAAACTTTTAATAGAAAAAACTCACTAAAATGGTTTTGAAAGTTTTGATGTGATTTAGGACCATTATGTGGTGCATGCCTTCGTAAAGACTAAGTCTATTCCCCACAACCTTGTTTTCATCTGTGTTAAATTCAATATTTAACAATGTGAAGATATCCATCCTAAGTATCCTTGTAAAAGCAGTCGTTTATGTCTTAAAGGGCACCTATTATGCAAAATTCACTTTTACATGGTGTTTGAACATAAATGTGTGTTGGCAGTGTGTGTACACAACCACCCTATAATGATAAAAATCCACTAACGTGACTGGACACGGAAGAAATGAAAGTGCAGGCGCTCTTTATGACAGCTCATCGAGTCATTTTACGGATATAAGGTTTACCAGTTTATTAAGCACCCACTGAAAAGGTGTGTATATTTGTTTACTGTTAGTTGTAACGAGTGTTTTGTGTACTTCGCTGTGTATGTTGTTGATAATGAAAGGAAGAGAGAGAGAGTTTATGGATAAGACTTTAATGCGCACTTCTTATACTGTGTATATTCAGCTCTTACAGTGATTCTCTGGAGTAAAACTAACACTTCATCTTTTGTGTGACGTACAATAAACTTCATTGAACTCATCAGTATATTTTTGGCCATCATTCGGACGCAGGCCGCTACAACAGGCTTGTACTAATAGTGGATAAAAGCAAGATGAAAAATAAGTTACAGAGAGTTTCTGTTTTGATATTATCATTCTGTGAGTTGAGATTGTCCTGACACTGAGAGCGAGCTCGTGAGGCTCCGCCCTCTGGGCCGGCAGCAGCAGTTCATTTGCATTTAAAGGGATACATACTAAAACGGCGTGTTTTTCTGAGCCCCAAAAAATGACAATTTAAACATGCTGTAAAAAAATATCTGTTGGGTATTTTGATCTAAAACTTCACATACATACTCTGGGGACATCAGAGACTTATTTTACATCTTGTGAAAAGGGTCATATAGGTGCCCTTTAAATGAATGTAAACAGTTTAGAAAGAAATATGATGTGCATCATTATTGGATCCGTGCATTAGGTCTTAAAGTGACAGCAGTCCAGTATACCCGCTTCTGTCTCTGTCATTAATGTTAATCATCAACAAAAGACTCACTTCCATTACTAAATAATGTTTGTTGCTTTAACAAAGATTCATCTGTATTTCATTTATTCAGTGAAGACTATCAATGCAGTGTTATTTTACATTTGATTATTATACTACCAAATACTATTGTTTGACCTACCTAAAAAATATGAATGCAGTTTTATTTCATTTGTATCTGTTCTAGTGTATTTATTTGTGCTATTGCTTGTACCTTTTTAATTTTTTTTTTTTTTTTACTGACTGTTTGCTTGTCTAATAATGTTTGAACTTTATATTAGTTAGGCTAGTGAAAACCTGATTCAGACACCTGATAATATCTCCAATAGCCGACCATCTGTTTGGTCTGACTGTGGATGATATGTCTGAGCTCGGCATGATGTGCTTTGATGTGCCCAATATTTTCTAGTTAATGTTTTCATTCTTATTACAGAATGCATGCATTTACTACCGACATACTTGATACACAATTCCATTGTACTAATCCCTAAAGCTCTTCTACAGTATGCATTTAAGGGGATTCTATACAGAAGCAGTCTTCCAAAGAGAGCTCAGAGAGTCGCTGCAGATCTTTACCAAAAAAACAGAGAGAGGAGGAGTAGTTGATGAGCTAAGCATCGTGCCCAGCCTTTTTGAACAAATACACTCTCTTATCAAAGTCTTCTCACTGTCGACTTCTTGTTCCTGTTCATGAAACAAAGGTCAACCTTTCAAGCAGCTCTACCATCTAGCTAAAGGCCACAGACTGCTGCATGAGCTCACATGCTCGACACATTCTGCTACTAAACTTTCAAACCTTGATTCTACTAGGCTCTTTGTATGACACACAAATTAATTTCTCTCAAAACATTTTATTCTTTGCATTTCCAACTTGCTAGGAAGACATAATCATATTGACCAACAGTATCACGCCAGTCTGGCTCGGGAAGTGTTTTGCAGGTATTCAAATTGATGAGAGGCTCTTTGTTCTAGAAGACTGTCTAAAGAATTTAGAGCCGGTTATTGAGTTTTCATTGATGTCTGCATTCCACATGTTCTTCCCATTCAGCATCTAGACTTATTCTTTTAGTACATTTGCAGAAGCTGTTTTGACCAATTCAAGGAGTCACTACTAGACCAATTCAGATGAAACATATTTTTTATGTGTTCTAAATAAGAACTGATTCTTGACTGTCAACCCTACACTCATCTTTTCATTGTCACTGAATAAGTTGGATTTTGTATATGTACACTACCAGCCAAAAGTCAGAAGTCTGTCCAAACTCTATAAGTCTGCATTTATTTGATCAAAATTAAAAACAGTAATATTGAGAAATATTATTACTAGGGCTGTCAATAGATTAACATTTTTAATCGTGATTAATCGCACCCTTTTCGTGAAATTAATTAATGCCATTTAAAAAAAACATACTATAGCATAGTGCTATTGTGAATTCACAAAGGCTGCGATTCAATTAGTTCCCAGTAAATGCTGCTCCACACCAACTGTTATCATTTACATGCGCATCTCTGCATATGCTGTGAGTTTGGGTTGCTTGAAATGCAATGTGTGCCTTTTCATCAGATTTGTAAGGTAAATTATTTAAAAACCTATGCCAACACAGGAGAATACATCAGTATAATTCTAAATATGCAAACTGTTCATCGCAATTTCAAAATAAAAGTTCAAACCCTCGCACTGAGTTTGCATGTTTTGATGTCCAAGAAATTACAGTGGCTGTAGCATTTCTTTCGTAAAGAATTGGCCAAATATTAAAGATTAAGTAAACATTTGAATTAAATGTAATTTGGACAATATTAAACGAGGATTTGATCTGTTGTAAAGTGCTATACATAATGTACATAAGATGATTGTTAATAATATGTATATTATGTACACTCACCTAAAGGATTATTAGGAACACCATACTAATACTGTGTTTGACCCCCTTTCGCCTTCAGAACAGACTTAATTCTACGAACGGTAGTGTATATATCTCCTGTTTCAGTTATTGGCATGTCTTTATCTCATCTGGTTCCTTTCTTTGACTCACACCATTTGTCTCGATGTCAGAAAACTTTACCTTTATAGCCGTTGTCTACTCTAGGATTTCTCCCTTTGAAGTCTGCCTAACATTACATGCTTTTAAACCCAAACACAATCGGTCAGCCACTCGCAGCCTGACGCTGTTGAAACCCTAAGAGGATTTCAAGCCTTTCTCTCCCCTGCTAACAATGTGTTACTGAAAATAATCTTTTTTTGCACCTTAAGTGCTTTTTGCGCTCCTGTTTCACTGTGAAAATCCAAACACATGCCAAACAACACCTTCCTTTTCTGTTTGTGTTTTTCTGTTTCTTAAAGGCAACATTTTATTAGTATTCCCTTAAAGGGAGCCTGGTCAAGACAGCCGGTCCTGTCCCTGGGTGATTCAGTATGAAGACATATGGCATAAGGCATGACTCGTTGTTTGACTTCACTGAAAGTGGGCGACCATTACATGTGTGCTGTGATCTCATAGATGGTTTGTTTGTTTGTTACTGTACATCTTGCCAATTTCAGTGCTCTCATTCATGTAGGATATGAGCTAGATTGGAGTAAAACAGGACAAAGCAGTATTCTTTTAAAAATCTTCAGAGCAGTCACACAAATTTATTTTCTTAATTTGATATTAAAATGAGTTAAACATTTTAGCCCACTTCATTTTGTATTCCATCACTAAGCCAAAAATTCTCTCAACCTTGCAATATAATTTCTGGCATATTTGGTTTACGGTTGTTGTCTTTTGTTTTGGTCTTCGGGGTCTTAATTTCGTTCTCAGGTATTGTGCACAATTGTAATTGGTTGCACACATCCCGCATTCAGAATGGAGAAAATTTTGCTTGTATTTAATTGCTAAAACATGTAGGTGAGAATAGGGCTGTGCGATATAGCAAAAAAAAATGTATCACGATATAATGTTTCATATCGTTCAGTATCGATAATTATTTAAATTTTTCATAACCTTTTTTTTTTTAAAGACAAGTAGAAAAGTTTGAATTTAAACCACTGTTTTTTATTTATTTATCCACATTATTAAGGCAAACAACAAGTTATTTTAGTTTTAGCAGTCAAAAACTAAATAAAATGTACACAAAAATATCTTCTTTATGTCTTCTAATAAGATAAAAAAAGTAAGTGTTAAAGAAACTCTTGAACTTAAATAAAATGTTACAAAATGTGTGCAATGTAAAAGTGTAAACGTAGAACAATCAAGGCAAACTTTGAGGTGGATCAACATCTGTAATAAGTAGGGGTGTAATGGTTCATAAAATTCACGGTTCGGATCGATACGTCACAGCGGTGTCACGGTTCAGTACGTTTCTGATACAGCGAAAAGAAAGAAATGCCAGAGAAATTTCCTTGATTTTTAATTTAATTTAATTTAATTTATTTTTTATAAGTGTGAGTTTTCCTACACCTTGAAACTTTTAGTTTTATAAATGGGGGTAATCTTTGAAGGATGAACAAATAATGTTTTGGTCATCACATTAAAAATAACATTTAAATTGATGCTAATATTTGAGTTTTGAAATGGAAAAAGATGTGTGACAACTTGAAAGCATTTTACTATTCTGCCAAACTTTCATGGTTCAGTTAGTGTTACTACATTAAAGCCATGGTGAATGTTGCTGATCTATGGACTTAAAGCCTATAAATGGTCTAGTTCATTCATGGCACAATGTTTCTCCTGGTTTCCACATCAGCGCTGTTTGATCCGTTAATAACGGAGAAATTTGAATGTTTCTCACTAGATCTCTCAGCGATGTTATTACTTCTGTGGCGAATTCAAATGCTTTCTTTACTGGATCTCTTTGCGCTGTGTAGTAACAGTGTCGCTTGATCAAGATCGGCTCGCGCTGCACTGACATTGGTACAAACTGAGTGCGAAGCAAAAAATAATGAGTAGCGCAGTTTTCGTTCCGCTTTCATTTAGAGGTGTGAACCTACACTGGTCTCACGGTTCGGTTCGATTACGATTATCAAGTCATCGATTCAGTTCGATTCGATTATCTCGATGCATCACGATGCATTGATGATGCACTGCATCCTTATTTTTCAATTTTGCTTCACATGTACAATTTTGTCAATAAATACAAGCAGTCAGATATATGAACTGAACCTTTAATTTTACCTGAAACACACTTCTTGAATGTATCAAACATCAAATAAAACTCAAGTCTGGGCACAGAAGACAACAGCAGCATTAGATTAGAACACACAAATGTAAGTACTAAAAGTGCATAATGCAGGGAGTGTACTTAAATACTTATATAGTGCTATATAGTGTACTTTCTTGTAAAACATTTAAATATTGACAAATGTATACATGAAATTAAATTACAAACCAAAATAAACAAGAGGCCAAACCTACTTGAATATAATCAATATACAAAAAACTAAATCTGCACTTCAGCAGTGTTTTTTAATACACAAAATAAAAAATAACAGCACTGGGCACTGGAACTTCCTGAAACATCACAAACTGCTCAGCATGTAGGAATTTGCAGCTCGGGGTGAAAACGACTGACGTGGTTTCTCATGTTGGTGGTATTACCTCCTGCATATTTTATTTTTGCGTGACATGATTTGCACACAGCGTGTGTCTTGTCAAGGTCGGGCTTACCGTGTTGTTGATAAAAGCCGAAATGTGCCCAAATGTCGGCTTTTAAAGTGGTTGGAGCATTTTTTATTGCACGCTCTGGCGTTTCGCCTCGCTCTGCCATTGTATGCCGCGACTAAGCACGCGGTGCTGACGTGACGTCAGAAATGCGTCAGTACATTATAACCGGTTATGGGCTATTAATGAACCGAAACCGAATCGTCCTCGTCTGCATCGCGATGCACCGTAGAAACGATTAATTTTGACACCCCTACTTTCATTACGTTTGCCATTTGATGTTGGGCAACCTTGTGGTGGTCGTGCCATCTTTAACTTCGCAGTCCACTTACAAATCACAGTCGAATGGAACGCGCCTTCAGTCAACATGATGTGGGCAGTTCATGGTTGCATAGCATTGCTATATCGAACATTTTTTATATCGTTACCGACAATGGTGTACCGTCGATAAATGGCAATAGCGTTTTATCGCCCAGCCCTAGGTGAGAAATATTCAATTATGTGCACAGATGAACAGATCAAATCAATAGTTTGAAAGATTAACATGAAATGTTTGTCGAATTAGAAATCTTCTGCATCCTCCCTCTCTCTCTTTCTCTTTCTGTCTTTACTCCTTAAAGCAAAAACTGTTTGTTGAGTTCAGTGTGACCTTACACTGACATCTTATTTACTTTTTTTATTTGCTTGCCAAGTGCCAAATGCAAGTAAAATTGAGATTTTCTCACCAGTTGGCCCTCACTGATGAAAGTCACAAGCGATTTTAAAACATACAAACCTTCTACTGAAGAAAAATCTGTCTCAACTTTAGTATCGTCTAACAGTTCCCTCAGTGAAAAATTTACTATCATAAGTTCTTTACAACTCTCGAATATTCCTCACATTAAGCCAAATATATCAACACACGCTTTTTAATAAACAATCTTGCAATATACAGTACATTTTCAAAATGTTTATTTAGACTCTGCCAGTAAGAGATTTATGAAGATGTTGTATATTCATCAGATTACCATCTGTACAAGCAACAGCATGTTTGTTTTGCAAATATGTTGATTATCTATACATTTATTTGCCACATTTCATGTCACACAGGCCTTGATGTGCGAGTCACTGTCATCTGCTTGTCTCCACTTTGCACGCTCACCTTAAAGGCACAGTTCACCCAAAAATGAAAATTCTGTCAGTAATTACTCACCCTCATGTTGTTCCAACCCCGTAAGGCTTTCGTTTATCTTCGTAACACAAATTAAGATATTTTTGATGAAATCTGAGAGCTGGCTCACTCCTCCATAGGCTTCTATGGGATCGAAACTTGCCGGCCCAGAAAAGTTAGTAAAGACATTGTTAAAATCGTCCAAGTGACTACAGTGGCTCAACCATAAGTTTATCAAGCGACGAGAATACTTTTTGTGCGCAAAAAAACAAAACAAAAATAACTATTCACTTTCGTCTATGTGGGCCTGAATGAATTCACGTTGTGTAACTGCACAGCGCTTCTGTGTTGTACGCCACCACGTAGGCTCACTATTGGCCAACGCTGGTCATGCGTGTGACGTACAACACAGAAGCGCTGCACTGTTACACTACGTGTATTCATTCAGGCCCACACAGATGAAAATGAATAGTTGAATAAAAGTCGTTATTATTGTTGTGTTTTTGTGCACAAAAAGTATTCTTGTCGCTTGATAAACTTTTGGTTGAGCCACTGTAGTCACTTGGACTATTTTAATGATGTCTTTACTAGGGCTGTACCCGAATAATCGAATATTCGAATATTCGTTCGGTGGGTTGGTATTCGATTTGAAAATTTGACATTCGAATATTCGTTTTTTGTTTTGTTGTTTTTTTCACACCTGGGATCCCCCGCGAAACAGTTCTCATTCGCGTTTAAATAAGGCCGGCGACACACTGGCTGCGTGGCGTGTCCGTTTTTATTTCGGCTCCCATGTTAACAGGTTGGAGTTTGCACACTGCCTGCGTGAGACACGCGTCTCAGGCGCGGCTCGAGCCACGCGGAAAACGCGTGCATGCTAGAAATAGAACCGACCCCAGTGTTCCAGCAACGGGAGTGT
>FLSR01004880.1:5756549-5768609 GCA_900092035.1 Leuciscus waleckii
AGGTGTGTTTGATCAGGGTTGGAGCTAAACTGTGCAGGACAGTGGCCCTCCAGGACCGAGTTTGAGAAACCCTGCTTTAGAGGAATGGACTTTAAATGGAGAGACCGAAACCTCTCAGGTTTCATAAAAAAATATCTTCATTTGTGTTTGGAAGTTGAATAAAAATCGTTTTGGTTTGAAACGACATGATGGTGAGAACATGATGACAGAATTTACTTTTTTGAATGAATTATACCTTATAAATACAGTATGCTGAGCCTTGGATAAAACTAACTCTATCTCGAATCATATCGTTTACATCAAAGATATCTTGATATAATGATGTATTGTTACACCCCTAGTTGTTAAATTTCTCACAGATTTCTGCTCGTTCTAAATCATATACAGATAAAGTACAGTAAGGTACAGTAACTTCAAAAAGTTAGGAGCACCAGCAAAAATTTAGGAGCACCCACTAAAAATTAAGGACCCAGAGAGATATTCAACTAACAGTATAGCTATTTCTGTGTTACAAATATTATTATTATCACAGAAGAACTTGAATTGGAACTAGAATTAAAGATTATAGTTTGGATATAAACACTGACGTCTACAGAAGCGATCAAAATAGAGAAAAGCACCTTTTGAAAGTAACATGGAGCTTCAAATAACAATTGTATCGATTACATTGTTACACCACTAGGTGGCGACAAGTGACTTAAATGCATTTGTTATTGAATCATTCATTCAAGAGATTCGTTCAAAAAACGCTAATTCATCCATTAATGAAACAAGCAAAGTATTTATTATGATATTAATCATATATTGCTATATTATACTAAATAAGCTATGTATTAATATTAATAAAAATAAAATATAAAAACATCCTCACCATCAGGATTGGCGCTTTAAGTGATGGCTTACAAAATAAGTCAGCATTAGTTTCATCTTCTTTCTTAGGAGCCGATCACACCAACCGCGGTTTTCATGTTCGAAAACAGTCATGTTTTTCCCGATCATAAAGAACGAGCAGTGCGCTGCTTTTTTTTTAATGTTGCTAGGCAACCACCGAAACAACTGTCCTGTCAGTCAAGTAAATGTCAAATCAGCCTTTTAAAATTTGCGCGGTAGTCAGCTCCCTGTCACGTGATAACGGAGCGCGGTGAAAGAGAGTGGGAGTGATTGAGAGCTAATATTAACCAATCTAAAATCTGCTTTAAAGGTGCATTGCGCAAGTCTCTGAGTTTTTGCAGAACTATGCCCCCTCTGGCGGCAAGCGAAACTGCAACAACAAAAGTTTTCTTTTTTTTTATCTTATGTGTTGGTGTTTGAAATGAACTACAAGCCGGTCTCTTAGAATCCATCTTCTACGGAGAATGGCGGCGAATACACAAACCTGCCAGACATAGCCAGGTGAGCGTGCCGTGAACGCGCATGACGTCACGCCCAGTCTCAAATTCCGACCCGAATCCCTCTTATTTATTTTACTGTACAGGATTATAGAGACAATCACAGTGATCGAGAAGGGCTATTCAGCCCATCAGGCAATTGTTTAAGCTGTATGGGTTAGAAAACGGGTATTTTTAACATTAAAAAATGTTGCGCAATGCACCTTTAAAGTTAAGAACGTAAGGATGAAGTTTGATTGGTTATGTAATGTTGGATAGAATGATGGTCCGGCCACCACGTATCAGCACACATAAGGTACACACTGTGCAGTAATTTGCGAACGTTTTGTAGAGAAATGAAAACAGGTCGCACCACAACCATTATTTGCACTCGCACAAATGCCCCCCAATATATTTTTAGGTCTCACAGATTAAGTTTCAGGAGCATATGCTACCAAAATGGTCGCAATTTGGAGCCTTGAAAACCCTTACGGCCAGCACATCTTCTGCCTGTGACTCACAAGTGAGTTACGTAACCGGCTTGACTTGATAGCAGAACCAATGGGCTTAGTGTGGTTTCCCCCCACTCTCTGACTGCTTGCAGTGCTGTAGTGATGTTTGGGTGTAGGCAGGCATGTTCATGTGTGGCACAGATATGACAAGCACGTACATTTACTGCTCATTCAAGCAAACCTGAGTCTGATTGCTTTTCTACTTCATTAGATGTAATAATGAAATTGAGCTAATAAGTTATTTCTTTTTTCCCTTTTTGGTGCAAGTGGTCTAGTAAATCATAAAGCTCATTAAATAGCACATTAACAATGCTTTAATGTGCATTTAGTGCTTTGCTTTTCATTTGTTAGGTCTGAAGGTATGTTATATAGCATCCTCCTATTTATTGATTTGTTAGTAGAGAAATGGCTTCTTTACTGCACAAGATTGTACATATATGTCAAAGACATGTCTTTGGTCATCTTGCTGCTTTTTTAGCATCTTACATATTAATAGGCCATATTAGAAAACACAGAGGTGTATTGAACTATGGACAACACCATTGCATCTTCTGAAAACAAAATGGTCTCACAGCTACCCGGGGACAGGGCTTTTTTTTTTTTAATGAGCCTTTTTTTTTATTTTATTTTTATTTTTTTACGAGCGTAAATCTCATCTGCTAGCTGAAGCCTGTAGAGTGAAATAAATGAGAATGCGATGAAATAGCCGGTTGAAGTTGATTTTATATACGACATGATGATTCACAATGTCGCCATGATAGAGTGATGGAGTAAAAAAAGACTGAGTTTATCGTTTCACTCCTACTTTTGCCCTTGTAAAGGTGTATGGACTCCAGGCCAATATACTGATCAGTGATCACCTAACATACACCCAGACTAGTTTCCTATTAATTTGACTGTCAGAGGACAGGATATCATGTGACTAAATGACTAATTGATTTTTGATAATGGGGGCTGTGTGAGACAGGCGATTTTTAAAAATTTTCTTCGGTCACTGGTGGCATACATTAAATGTTAGCTCAATAATTAATTATTAATTTTTTCCTATTCTTTCAATTTGATATTTTTGATAATCTTTCAATCTTAGTTGGAGTTAATAGTCACAGGTATGCAAAATGCTACAGAGAGTTAGAGAGTTTTATGTGGTTTCTGTTTTTTAAAAGGAGTAGCCTAAGTGTCCAATGTGCCTGTATGTTATTTGTTACCTAGTGACAGTGATTCATTTGCATGGATAATCAGACTAACAATGAAGAAATGATATTGAATTGTGAATTGAAATGTTGTGCATGTCTTGAATTGGCTCTGAATCTGAATGGAAATGAGCTCAACCTTTGTAATCTTGAGCACAAGGGCCCTGGGATGCTCATCTAAGACAAGCACACTGTGCTATAGAGTTTATACAGCTAATTTGGCTTGTTGTTGGCCGTCATCTCTCTTGTCAAAAATATTTCAACCACTGCTGATGTGCTATTTCTGCTTATGTTGGAATTACTCCCCTTAGCCAAAGCCCAGTGCCCTAATGCTTCAAATCAAAACACTTCAGTCTTCCACGGTTGCAGTCCAAAAGTAACTGTTTGCCACACCTGCCACTTGGCTAGTTAAAACATGCACTTCCCATACCAACCATATAACTATATAACCAACAACAGCGTTAAATGCTTTGTACAGGTTGAGAGAGTACGTTTGAGCTGCGCGTCTCGTAACCTCGTAACCTCGCACCCACGGCAGCTCGTAAAAACAGGTTGCTGTATGAACGCTGACGAATTAAGTACAAAATATGGAATTGACAACGGTATTTGTCGAAATTCACTGTAATAGTCCAAATACTGCCGTCTCCCCTTGAGGTAAGAGCCCTGGGTTGTTGTTTTTTCAGATGCTCCTGCGTAGAAGTTTTACAGACCATTTTATGCTCTGTTGAAAACATTTCTACACATCAGATTAGGGCTGTCACTTTTTATTCGATATTCGAATATGCATTGGAACATGACGTGAAATATCCGTAATCGAACTATAAATAAACAGTTTTTTTAAGTGCCACGTGTGGCGCATTTTTTACAGTCTATGATTAGACCGTTTGTTTTTTATTTGATTGTTTGCCATCTCGTCCAGTAACGACGCTCTAAACGTATTGTAGCGTTGGCCCATGACCAAATCAAGCGAATAATAGCCAATAGCCACCGAAAATGGAAGATAACGCACAGAACAGGAGAGATATTCAAATATATTCGAATACATTGCTTGATATTTGATACCCGTTCGAATTAGATTTTTCTCAAAAGTGACAGCCCTACTTCAGATAGCACTTAATATTTTGTGTAAAGAAAGGCAGTGTTTGCATTGCTATTTGGGAGCTTTACCCCGTTAGCATGTGTTTGTTTGCATATTCAGAATATGACTAATGCTTGTTTGACATTATTGTTTAGACCTTCATTATTCACTTGAAAAGAAACACTGTTGGATTTTGAATTGGTTTGTTTATATTTGCCACATTAAACCCTGTGTGCAGTTTAGTAACGGTTCTTGTGCTATATTTTCTTTCCTGCTTTTTCCAGGTGGTGTGTCAGAAGACCTGCCTTTGTTTATGATCGCTCCTCACCTTTTGTACAAATCTCTCGTAAAGGCCAAAGAGAAATAACAAGTGTAGCGCCAGAGGGGGGAAATGCCTTCAGTTGTGTTGTTAGCATGTACTGCTGTGTTGCCAGAAGACAGCGCTTTACATGTCAGAAGAATGGAGCAATTAGGCCTGGGAATCTGGCAGCCGTCCTGTTTGCTAAAGGCATCACTGTGTGATCTTTTTTTTTTTAATCATACATGTTAGAATCACAGCAATGACACACATGCATGTTTTTCCCCCGCATTATAATCAAGTGGCTTTTATGTCTAATGTGCTCATTTGTACATTTAAAAGCTCTGTAAACAAAAGAGCTGTAATGATGAAAGGAGACCGGTTATGTCAAAACTAAGGCTAAGCTGCCGTTGGTGCTTTTTAAGTGTTCTTAATTACATCACAGTGCCTTCAAATGGGTCTGAAAATTACAGAGTTCACTCAAAAAAGAAAAAAAGTTCGAATTAAGATTCTAGTCATACAGGTTGGGAACAGTGAGTAAATGACAGAATTAACATTTTTGGGTGAACGATCTCTTTATGTGTGAACAGAACTGTATTTATCCCTTTTATTCAAGAATGACAGCTGTATTCTGTTGCTGTGCGAGTGTAGCCATAGAGTCCCTCCCCTGAGACACTGTAAACTCATTTCTCTCTCCTGCTGATACCACAATAATGACACATGCACCCCCCCCCCAAAAAAAACACACCCCGCGCGGCCTCCACGCGCAGCACACACCCCCCCCCTGCCGATCTCACTGGGAATGAGCGAGAGATGCTGCAAGGCAGATGTTGTGCTCTTCAGCGCTGTGTTAATCGGATCCTATTAGCGAGCTACTGCTTTATGTATTCATCTCAGTGGACCTCAAATTCAATTGTCTGAAAAGAATTAAACTGAAAGATGTTTCTCAGTTGTTTAGCAACCATGTTACATAACAAGGAATGCTAGTGTTTTTATAGGCAAGGTCCCCAAAGATGTCACATTATGCAACATTTCTGAAAAGTACTAGCTAAACGTTTTACACTTTACTCTCAGCTATGTAACACCTATGTGGTCTTCAGTCTCGCTCAGCTGGTTATGAATCAGTTTGCACTGAAAGCTCACTTTAGGGGTAGATGTTGAATCAGAGCTACATCCAACAGCTTCCATTCCTGCCAAATTAGTCATCCACTTAATGTTTATATATATAAATATATATATATATATATATTTATATTTATATTTATATTTATTTATTTATTTGTATTGTTTATTATTTAAATTGTATTTCATTTGTCATCTTTTTGCTGTTCTTTTAATTTTATGCCGCTGCATACACTGTCAGTTTTAGCCGAGACATTTTCTTCATATTATTTATTTATTCATTTATTTATCTTAAAAAAAGTATTTTATTTTCTGCTGTTCTATTGTTTTTTTATTGTTCTAGCTGCTAAAATATGAACATTTTCTTGTGGTGTTGCATGCTTTGTGCCAGTTAGAGCAGAGCCTTTAATCATTTTAATTTAATAATAGCAGAGCATTTAATGCCACAGTGGCAGGGTTAAATATTTTATCGATTTGCAATTTTGCAAACATTTGTAGCAAATCTCCATGCTGATCTTATAGAGAGGCCTGCATTCTGTGGGAGCTGCTGAAGAAATGTGTGCTGGAAAAACAAGCAACCAATACACACCATGCCGTAAGCAACCGATCTAAGGGGCTGTGTACGAGAGTATTGTAGATTTGCATTTTCTGGCATTTGTTTTCACCCACAGCTTTGTCTTTTATCACAAGGTTTTCTTTATACACAGTAATCCAGCTTTGGCAGAAAATGATTTGGCCTCTTAGTTGCTGAAGATAGCGGTTGACATGTACCTCAAGTAATATGTAGGCTTGGGGCCACATTCATGTTTTCTTCAGTTTTATGGCATCAGAAATGCAACACAGTGTTGTATTACTAAGTCGAACGCATGTCACCTCTCACTTATTGTTTCTGCCCTGTGGGTGCCTGTGCATCGCTCATGCTGCCTGTCACTCCTTGTTCTATTTCAGTGATTGTCCTATTTCAATGATTTGCACATGTCTGAACAGACATACACAGAAGGATATTTTTTTAATCAATTATTTTTGTTTGTTTGTTTGTGTAAATTAAAATGGTAAATTTGGTATTACATTGCGGGTGGAAATGAGTAGGCTTGGAGTTGTGCTGTAACTCAATGCACAGGACAATGGTGACACTGACACCAGAATAGAAATATTCATGATTCTGAAGCTGAAAGTACGGAATTATTTTAGATGAATATTCTTGCTCTCTGTCACAGACTAGATATATTTAAAATAATGTAGACCTCTCTTTACTGGTAACATAAGACATTTGGCATTATCAGGAGTCAGGACCCACAATTATTCCTCCATTGCATTTTTATATTCAACATTATAAATAGTAGTTTAATGTAGTAATACTACTGACACTAAAACTTTGTAAACTAGATTTTTCAGTAATTTTCATTTTGGCTGAACGATACACAAGACAGATTATCACTATCCATGATACATTTTGCATTTTTGTATTACGATATATTGACACAATATATTGTTACACCCATATATATATATATAATATATCTTTTTTATATATATTCCAGTAGAATAAACATTAAGTACAGAAAAAGTGCATTTCAATTTAAAATGAATCCTTTTGGTATAGATATTTTTTTAATATTTTTTTTTATGATTTTATTTAATGTTTACATGTTAGAGGAGCTTTGGCATGCTTAATAGTTTTTTTTTTTTGCATGTCACCTAGCAGTGGAGGTCATAGGTGAGGATTTGAGTGTGGTGTTTTCTATTTATCTAAGGGAATTGCCTTCAGTTTGCCATATGGCCCTTTACACATTATCCACTCAGGGAGGGCAGGCAACACATGGCTGGCAGAGCTCCACGACCTCTGATATCAGTTTCATGACTTTCTGTGTGTTTATTCACAGCTGCGTGTCATAGGATGCCACCCACATAATCTTGAATAGAGTAGTAGATGAGTGCTCTGGATCATTGTCACTCCTCTGACCCAAGTAGTAGTAAATTGGGCTTTTCTATTTGTTAGAAAAATTATTAACAGTCCCATCGTTAGGGCTGGGCATCGTAAAAATGTTTTCGATACCGATACCTTGACTTCGATATGCTATAAAAATAAAATGTGAATTTAATTTAATTGAATATAGGCTAATTTGGGGCGGGATATACAGTATGCCTTGCGCTCAGCACACATAAAGCTTGCCGCAAAGCACGGGCAAAAGTAGCCTAATGATTATGAATGTATCGAGAAAAAATAGCAAGGAGACATTTTAATTGTTTATTAATAAACTATTGTTTTCTGAGTCGATGGCTAGAAACTGGAGTTAGTTGGAGTTAGTTGAAGTTGACGACTCTGAATCGACATCTAAAGTTTTGTGATCGCGCCTATAGAGAGAAGTGCACCTTTACATTTTTTTTTAATTAGTTTTCAATTTGAATTGGTTCGTTTAAAAGTAGACATTTCATTTCATGTCTGTGAGGCAAGTATCCTATATGCTGAGTTTCGGTTCATTTGTGACACACTCCAGTTCTTCTTGCTGTCGAAGACGGAGCAACTTTATGCTCGTAAGTTTATTTTGTGCACTGTCAAGTGCTTCATCAGATTTGTCATATTGCGGGTCTTAGCAGCAATTATCTCTTCGCAAATATTGCATTGCGGTTTGTTGGCATTAAGCCTCGTTAAATGTAGCCTGGTTAAATCTTTTCCATCTATGGGACGCATACACACTACAGCCTCACTTGTGAGCCACGTCTCTGTGGGCAACCCCCTAAACTAGTGTTTTTCCTTGATGCCTCGCCACAGCTAATCATGCCGCATGCGTCAATGACGTTGACGAGATTAACCCCTTAGGTATCGAAATTTGGTACTGAACGACAAGCAATGTTTCAATACTCGATAGTATCGAGGCAATTCGGTCGGTACCTAAAAAGTATCGAACTTGATACCTAGCCCTACCCATCGTTCCTTTGACCCATGCACTGAATGTGATCAGATCACACCAGATGGTTGTTAATACCAGGGCGTTAATTTGTCATAGAGGTTTGTGCTTTCTTCCAGGTTGCAGAAATGTTCTGATACACTGTGACATGATTGGAGCAACGGAGTCATCTGAGATGAAACCTCTCTGTGTTGACAGCGGGCTCTGTGCTATAACACTCGATGCATAATGCTATTTTCACAGCTATAGAGAGTCTGTATCTGAAGAAGCACCTACAATCCACACTGAATACTGATTTAAACCCCAGGCAACAGTGCCAGAAATCAGTGATTTTGAAGGGATAGTTCAGGGCCAAATGAAAATTCAGTTATCATTTTCTCACCTTCATGACGTTCCAGATTTGCACGACTTTATTTCTTATGTGAAACACAACAGGATATATTTTGAAAAATATCTCAAATAGGACCCAATGTTGTTTTAGACGCTACTTATTTTCATTGTATTGAAAAACAGTCCATTCTTCAGAATAAAGAAAGAAAATACTGGTTTGGAACTGATAACAGAATGTTAATTTTTGGATGGTTTACCCACCAATTAATGTGAGGGGATTAAGTCTGCAGGAATGAGCAGCGTCTTATTAGTACAGGATGTCCATCCTAAGGTCAGCACACAGGAGGCATGCAGGCAAATTAATGGCCAGCGGCTCTGTCACATTCCATGGGCTTTAGGTTAGACCAAATGGGTGTTATTTCTTTCTTTCTGCAGGGTCACACAAATCCACTGAGCGGCCCCAGGGTATCATATTCTGTTCATTTTACAGAAGAGAGGAGAGCATAAGACTTCTCTTTGAAGTAATATTTAAGATTCTGTATTTCCACAGTCAAGTCAAGTCATCTTCATTTATATAGCGCTTTTAACAATGTAGATTGTTCCAAAGCAGCTCTACATTGATTATAGGAAATTTAAAGTAAAGTGTTTTGGCTTTATAGCAGCTCTAGAATAAAGTTATTGTGCAGCTAAAGTTGTCAATAACTTAACCCATTCTTAACCCACTTAATCCCAAATTTTCCCAGACATGAAAATATGTAAATGATGTGTCATTAATTCTTTTTTGTTAACATTTTATGGAATAGTGTGTGTAAAAAAAGAAGTGTTTTATGGTTGGTCAAAATTGTGACTGCAGAAATATTCATTATACACATTATCCCAGCAGTCACCAAAATTCTTATACTAACCTTTTGTTTTAGAGCTTTGATGCAGCCATCATCTTCTGTAAACTGCTCTGGTCATGTGACAATTTGCACTAACAGTCTGACACTGCACATTTTTTCCATATTTGCAGGAAATGCACTAAAACAACAGACAGTAACATTTTTAGAGCTTTATAAATGAAAACTTTCTTTACGGTCACTATTGTGACCTATGGGATTAAATGTTAACCACAGACGCAGCCAAACTTTTTATGCATTCTATGATTTTTTTTTCCCACATCTCATATTGTTTTGCAAGCTGGTCCCAAGCAAATGTGACAACTCTTAAACCAATAGAAACCCTTTATAAGCAAACTTTAAAAATACTAGATCAAAAACCTATCAGCTATCACCATTGCCATATATCACTACAAAATACAACTTATTCAATTTTGAGAGTTTCTTACAGTTTCAAGATGCCTGCCTCATTTTCAAAATATTACTGTTTTGTTACCCATATTCTTCAAAATATCTTATTTTGTGCTCAGCAGAATAAAGACATTTGTACAGGTTTGGAACAACTTGAGGTTGAGTGAATGATGAGAGAATATACATTTTTTTGGTGAACTATCCCTTTAACCTCATCTACAATATTATACAAAGTCTACAATATTTCACCATTTTTGTCTACAGACATGAAGTATTTTATTGTCAAATTAATGCTAAGGTAGGAATATGCTCATTAAGTTTGTTCAGGTGCATGGGATCATAGTGGAGTTCTGATGTCCTGCTCTATGGGTTTCTGAGTTTGTGTAAGAATGTCTGTCCTTGGTGCATTTTATGGTTTCCATGGGAACTAATTCAGACATGACTATGAAATATTTCTCTAAAATAAAACAGGAGTGAAGTGAAACATCCCTTGTATTACATCCAAGAAAATCACTGTTTAATTAAAGCTTCACAATAATGTAGAGAGAGGCTTGATTAATGATATCCTTTTTTTTTTATAATGCTTTTCAATTTTTATTTTCTACTGTTTTTCAGTCACGTGATTGAGCTGATGTCAGATCGCTTAAGCAAAAGAGCAATGTTGAAAAGCGCCAGTGTTCACACTCTTCTGGAAGTCACAATAAACTGTGATAGTATTTTAACATTGAGAAAATTACACACTTCACCTTTAAAAACACAGTCTTTATGTCTCAATCTTTCTTTCTCCCTCTTTCTCACACTCTCTCCTTTCATCTGGATCACAGGGGAGCCTTGCATTATTCATGCCTGGCTGAAGACATGACAACCAGCCCATAAATCTACAAGTGCTTCCTCTTCTCTGACTATATGATTATGAAAAAAAGAGGAAGCCCTTGTAAAACCATCAATAATAGACTGTCTATCTTGTATGCAAGTCACTGTGACTTTTTATGTCTTACAGGTGATAATACAAATATATATTAGGGGTGAGATGGCCACTATAAAGATGCTGATTAATGACCCATGTTGTTTGGGTTGTATAGTTAAGAAGATCTTGTAAGTTTTGAATTATGAATGAATTTTGTAAATATTACTTCCATAATTCTAGGACAGTGTCATTTTTGTATTATTTTTAGTATTTATTAATATTTTTAATAGGGGTGTGAATCATCACTGGTTCAATTCGATTATGATTATCATGTCAATGATTTGATTTGATATCACAATGCTTCACAAAGCGTTGCAATATTATGGCACGTTACTGCCATTTTACGCTAGTGAGACAAATGCATATGCGACGAATGACGCCAGAGAAACGTCAGTAGGCTATAACAGCAATAATCGATTATGGTCTATTACTGCATCGATGCAGAATCGTCCATGTCTGCATCACGATGCATAATAGAAACTATTCATTTCAACACCCCTAATTTTGAATTAGCTTTCATTTGTATATTTTCAGTTTTCATTTATCTTAAAATTTGTCTTCAACTTAAATGTATTTATTTAAGGCCAATTCACACCGTTCACAGTGAAATATCATTGGTGCGACATCCTTCTGTGTACTGATCATCAAATATGTTTTGATTGGCTGTGATTGTGCATCAAGTAATCTTTTTTTGCCTCAGGTGGCATTCACACTGGCAGTGATTTTTAGTGAAAAAACCGTCTCAATCATTTTCAATGGGAGTGGCTGATCTCAGTTTGAAACAAATGCAAATACCTGATCATATTCAGTAATATTGTATGTACACATTAGAAAGATTCAGCGAGAGACTGTGCAGTTCAGTTGTGTTTATTATGTGTATCAGTCTCTGTTACTGATCCGTGTGGGATCACCTCTCAGATGGGCGATATCTAAAGGACAGGATTGCAAAGAAATCTCTAAAGCCATTGCGTCCAGTAGGATGTAGTTAAGCATGCTGT
>FLSR01004880.1:5774309-5796470 GCA_900092035.1 Leuciscus waleckii
TGCATTTTTCCATCATATCTCAAGATCAAGAGAGTTTTGAGTGACAGGAGTGGATGAACTATAGCATATGAAATGCAGAAAATACCACTCATATTTAGACACACTCATATTTAAACACACTCATATTTAAACACACTCATATTTAAACACACTCATATTTAGGCATGTTAAGAGTTAATTTCTACCTGTGATATTTTAGACGGACACTTTTCCCCTGCAATACTGATTAAGGAAGATCTGTCTAAAATAAATCCAATCAAGCTGTGGGGAAATCATGGCGTATCAGAGTTCATTGAGTGATATAATACAACACTCATCAAGAACTATAAAACATTCCTCTCCAGTGCCTCAGTAACCAGACGGATGGGTGAGATAATCCTGCAGATTATCCTGAACTCTGACAATACCAAACTACTCTCGTCACACCAGAAACCCGAGACGCGATCAGCACCTCAACTCTGTGTTTGAATATGTGTGTGTGTGTGTGTGTGTGTGTGTGTGTGTGTGTAACCTTAGGTGTGTTTAAGATCATAGTTTTTGACTGCTGGTTGTATAATCACTTTCATATTTTATGCATTGTATGTTCACATACATGTTATTTAATTAGGCTATACACTAGTTATTGCTCTTTAATATTTGACTATTACATCAATTAATGGCATTTTTATGGTCCTGGATAGAGTAAAATAATCATACCTAAGAAAAGTTTAAGTTTAAGTGTAAGTTTATTGATAGGCCTTACATCAGAAATTCAGTCTAATGAACTAATGAACTAATGCTCTGTCTCTCGCGTCTTTGGTGAAGCAGCGCCCACTACTGGCCGGAGGACGCTATGACTGGAGGCTCAGGACACTGACTGCACACTAGCTCCAGTGAGTCTCTAATGCAGTGTGTGTACAGTATGCAGCGATGCATGTTTCCTCACATCATAACCTCAGTACGTTGCATGTTTAATTCCTTCAGCTAGTTATGATATAGGCTATATATGTCCAATTATTAGCTTGGAAATTAAAATAATGTTGTCTTTAATTGTTTCGTAAATCGTGTTTCTGGCAATCTGATCCGTCATTATTAAACAATTAATTTTAAAAATAATTTAAAATGTATATTTTTACATAAACTACATGGCTACTACAAATAAAGGTTCTATATTGGCATCTGGTTCCATGGAACCTTTGCATTATGTTCTTCACACTAATCAGAAAAAAATGTTTTTTAGAACTGTCCATCAAAAGGTTCTTTAAACACCCCGAGTGGTTCCTCTATGACACTGAGGCAAAACACAACCTTTATATTTCAGATTGTATGAGTGAGATCTAGACAGATTGTTGTGTAGTGTGGCGCCATCCGCTGGCTAATGAGTGTCATTACTTCCTGCGGAAAAACAGATCAAATAGAGAGTCTGTGTAGAGCCTAATTATTCCTGACAGATAGAGATCGGTCATCACCGAGCTCGAGCTGAAGTTATTTGTTCTAAACTCGCATTAAACTATCTGTTCATTCTGTGTTTACTGCGTCTGTTTACCTGTCAATCATGTGATCATCAATGCTAGCGCTGGTAAAAGTTATTTATATATATATATATCTTGCTATTTCTCAAAGGGATTGGCAATGACATCACCAACCTGACATACTTCGTTCTGACGCATTATGAGTGAATTTTACTCATATTATAATCTGCTTTATTCATATTTTTATTGGAGAGGGAACCTGTGTTATTCAGTTCTATTCATTTCTTCTCTATCACTATTCATGAATTCATTTCTCATCACGAAGCAGCTGATCGAATTTATTTTCATATTTGTGTTTTTATAACATAAGAAAATAAACGACTCAATTTTATAATGATTACTTTTCGAT
The DNA here is from genome assembly GCA_900092035.1 of Leuciscus waleckii. Taxonomy (NCBI): domain Eukaryota; kingdom Metazoa; phylum Chordata; class Actinopteri; order Cypriniformes; family Leuciscidae; genus Leuciscus; species Leuciscus waleckii. Next base: position 5,776,170 of record FLSR01004880.1, read on the forward strand.
GTCTGGTCTTTTTCGGTTATGTGGTTTTATTGGTTCTCAGAGATTAAAACCAAAATAAATAAAATCTCTAAAGCCATATGGCTTTAAAAAGTGAAAATTGATACGCATATTGTATCGACTTTAACTTTACTAATCGCCAGTGGCAGTGACGTTTGATTTTGACATTGGCGACATTGCAGCTTTTAACTTTATGATAGAGTATCTTAACAAGCACTTTCATTTATAATTGAACTTTATGGTAGAATATCTAAACTAATACATTCATAACTGGTGATAAAACCTGCTATTCAGGGACTGTCATGCGGTGTTTAGTCAGTGTTCACTTCAGTTAATCAGTTCATAATAGTTAAAGTGAAGCTGCTGGCAGTTTAACCGAACACAAGTGAACTAATCTGATCAAAATATGCAAATCACTTGAATGAATTAAATCTCTCACTGAATGAGGGGAGTTATGGCTGTTTCATAACCATTATAACTGCCTATAGACACCGTGTCTGGAAATATGTGGCGCGAGTAAGTTCGGTAGGTGTCTCACTGTTGATCTCAGTGTACAAGTGAACACAACTGTACTAGTGTGCTGTACTAGTGTGCTGTACTAGTGTGCTGTACTAGTGAGCTGTACTAGTGAGCTCTTCTAGTGTGCTGTTCTAGTGTAGTCATCTGTAGACTCACTCCTGAGTACATCGGTGTTCTGGCTTCTTCTCTCGGGGTCCAGCTGGAGTTCAGTCGTCATGGCGAAAAAGAGCTTTTCCACCAGAAAGTCTCTGAGGAACTTGTTTTCTAAAAGTGAAGCGAATCTCAAAGAGTCTGTGGAGAAAGAGGACAGCGGGAAAGGAACACTCAAACTCTTCAAATGGAAGAAAAAGAAGAAAACGGATAGTTCAGAGACTGAAAGCCCAGAGGTTGCGAGGTAAAAACATCCATGATCCATATTAGGGGTTTTGTTTGTGTTTGTTTCGCGTGTTTGTCTGTCAGACAGCCTTAAGCCTTACCTCTATCTGACATCTATATTAAACAATGCACTTTTCAATGTGATGTAAAATTTAAAACAATGTAATCATGCAAAAACAGCTTCGCACTTTCATTCGAAGCCTATAATATATTTGTGTTTAATGTTCAGTTATTTGTCACTTTAGAAGTCACATAAAATTACGCCACATTTCTAGAATCTATTATTGAAAATGAGCATTGGCAATTAATTTATAAAAACAAAATGCATGTTATGATTTATTCTATGGGTATTTAAGAACTGCATTATTTCTGTCCTCTAATTTGATTGGACGTGTAGTTGAGAGTAAAGCTAATGAAAGTTGAACCTGTTATATTCTTTTCTTTTGCTTGTCTTGTGATTATATGATATTTTAAAAGACTGAATGAAACGTCATGCTGCAGTACGCAGGGAGGAAAACGGGATTTTGTCTGCAAAAGGAGGGATGGTTTTGAATGTCGTGAAGCAGGTTTTGTTCTGGAACAATTGTTTATGGTTGCAAATAAATATACGATCTAATTGGCCCTGAAATGTAAGTTTGAAGACATTATTTACTTGTTTAAACACCTGTATTTGATATTGAGTGTCTGTTGGACGGATGTGTAGTTATATGATATTAAATCCACAGCACTCTTGCTCTTGGGATATTTTTTTAATTAAAAGATCGATTGCATGAGTATCTGTTGGTATCTCACACTTGTAACTGTTGATGTCCATTATACTATAAATAGAGTGTTTAATACGCTTCTTGAGCCACAAAAGTAAGATAAATGTTCTGAATGCAATTATAATCCATTAAAATAACTTGTTGTCAGGTGACCTCAAAGCCCAGCCAACATTGGCCCTAGATGAGTGTGTTCACACCGAATGAGATCGGCCGATGCAGAACCCATGGATTGCGATTCTGGCTGGGTTATGAGCCAAGATTATGAGTTATGGAAGCTTGTTTCCGCCACAGAATAAAATATTTTAAAAGATAATTTTATCTCAATTGCAAGTTTACATCTCACAATTCTGACTTTATTTCTTAGAATTGCGATAGACCTTATGTAGCTCCGCCCCTTTTCAGCGCTGCGCTCGTTGTCTTTTGACTTCCGGTCTGTATTTTCACAGCAATTTTGTGTTTATTAATGAACAGCTCGTTTTAAAATCTTCCCGGTCGACTGACATTTGTTAAGTCATCTGCTTTAAACATTACAGTCCTCATGATAACTTTCGTTAACTTTACATTAAGTAATCCCTTAAAAAGCTAATTACTCCTGGACAGCAGCGCCATAGAGATATACAGAGCGACCGCAAACACGGAAGTTAAAAGACAATATTCTAAAGATGGCGGCGCCCTCGTTTCTCTGGCGCATAAGGTCTATATAAAGTCGCATTTGTAAGTTATAAAGTCAGAAATGCGTAATATAAAGTTACAATTGCGATTAAACTCACAAATGCAAGAAATAAACTCACAATTGTGTGTTATAAAGTCCAATTCTTTTTCCTCAGAATTGGGAGTTTATATCATGCAATTCTGAGATAAAAAGTGATGTAAACTCGCAATTGTGAGAAAAAAAGTCAGAATTGTAAGATAAAAAGTCGCAATTACCTTTTTTATTTTGAATTCTTTGACGGAAACAAGCTTCCATAGTTATGGGTTATGATCTGGGAAGGAATAGCACAATTGACCCGTTTTGTTCCTTTAGGCCCACGGTTGTCAAACTGGGGTACGCGTACCCCCAGGGGTACGTGGACTGATTTCAGGGGGTACGCGAAAAAAGATCTAAGGCCGGCGACACACTGGCTGCGTGGCGCGAGCGTCTCAGCTGCGTGGCGTGTCCGTTTTTATTTCGGGTCCCATGTTAACAGGTTAGAGTTTGCACACTGCCTGTGATGTATGTTATATATGTTGACGGCAAAATAGGCTATTGAATATATTTCGTTCTGTATTGACAGGTGCAGTATTTTAAAATCGATAATATTTCTTTACATTACAAAATATTTGCATTTGCGGCTAGAGCCGCGCGGAAAACGCGTGTATGCTAGAAATAGAACCGACGCCTATTTTTCACGCGACACGCAAGCGTGTTGGAAGCGTTTCCAGGCAAAATAGAGTAGGAAAATATGTTTATATGTCATTTTGACACGAATACATATTAATAAATGTCATTTTGATGTTTGAAAGTGTCTAGGGTTTGACATAAATGCCAATATTTTGTAATGTAAAGAAATATTATCGATTTTAAAATACTGCACCTGTCAATACAGAACGAATATTTCAATAGCCTATTTTGCCGTCAACATATATAACATACATCTTTTCCTACTCTATTTTGCCTGGAAACGCTTCCAACACGCTTGCGTGTCGCGTGAAAAATAGGCGTCGGTTCTATTTATTAAGACCAAGTATAGGTACAGACTGTTTGTGGAAAATGATCTAAGACTGAAACTGTCCCCAATTCGGCCTAACATCGCTGCATTATTGAAGAACATCCAGGCACATCCCTCACATTGATTAAACTGGTGATGTGGATGGAGAGGTGGTAGGCCTATTCTGTGTGGTTTACTACAATTTAGTTTACTGTTTACTATTTAGTTTACTATTGTTAATGTGTTCTCTTTTTTATTATTATTTTACAGCACAGAAGTTAAGAAAATATACAATGTGAAAAGCAATACTTATCAGTATGTGAAAAGTTAACAATAGCTTTAATGAGATGTTGGATATGTGTTGTAGGCCTTTTGTGTGTGAGATTGGGTGCATATCTGTTTAAAATCATTATATTCAGCACATTTGTATCATATGTTGACTTTTGATGAGATTTGTATCATATGTTTATGATTCTATTCACTATTCTCGACAAAATTGATAAAAATAAATATTAATAAAAAATTAAAAACTTGTTGTTAACAATTGGTGGTGTTGGGGGTACTCCGGAAGATCTATAATGTCTCAGGGGGTACATGCCTGTTAAAAGTTTGGGAACCACTGCTTTAGGCCAACTGACCGAATAACCCTCTGAACATCTTATAAAAAGTATTTGGTGAATTCATTGTGAATTCTTGAGCACATTCATGATCTGAGTTTATTTTCATTGTGAGGACAAATTGGGGAAAGCGTAGAAACTCTGACTGTAGGTTTTAAGGCCTGAATGATGAAATCTCACAAGCTTTTACCTTTAAATCAGCATTTGAGTCTTGTTTGGGACACTGAAGCTTGAATGGGACAAACGTACCCTAAAAACACATCTGACTTTTAATGCTTTGGACTTTGGACATGTTGTCTATGTCACTCTTTCGTTTGAATTGTCACCAGCTCCTCCTAGTCAGCTGGTGGATGAGCTCAGAAACTGGTCAAGAATAATAGTGTTGCTTTATGGTCCATTTCAGTCATATAAGTGTAACTCATAGTCATATAATGAGTGTAATCATTCCATAATGTGCAAAGGGTGGCTGAAAGTTGGAGATTTATCCAGCCAGTCCTGGTGACACTTACACTAGATATTTGTTAATCTGTGGATCTGAATATTTGGGCTTAATATGGGTTAATGGGTGAGTTGAGTTTAATCACTTTAATTAAAACCTAAAAGGGCCTAATATGCACATTAGCACAGTTTAACCCTCAATTAAAACCCTTTTGTGGTAAATTACTGGAGGTCATTACAGTTCTTTCAAATTGCTTAGACACTAAAAGTGGAACTTGAGGCGAAAGCATTCACTCGTGGACCGAATCTACAAGCTCATTATACGCTTTACACTCAGTTTGTTATTGGACAACAACCTTTTTGCAAAACTCAAAGCACAGGTCTCTACATTACACACATCATTCAAAACTAACAGCGCTTGTGTTTCATGTGGGAAACACTGTCATTTAAATTCCACATTCGTTTACTGATGACCTACAGCCAATCATCATGTGTGAAAACACTTATACATAAACTGATCACTGACAAATCAAAACTAAGAAAGAAATTAATATTTCACCCCCTATATATATATATATATATATATATATATATATATATATATATATTTGCACGTACACATTCACATACACAAAGCGCTTTAGAAATAAAGTTGACTTTCTGACTTGACTTGTATGCATATTCAGTGTGTATATATATATATATATTTATATATAAGATACAATATAGATTGTTTCGCAGCAGCTTCATGATAGGAACAAAGTCACAAGTGTCATTATTCAGCTCAAGTCAGTTCAGTGTTGATTCAGTCCAGTTCCAGAACTGTGTAGAAGTCATCAGTCCTGTATATACAGTGTGTTTGTGCACATAAATGTGTGTGTGACTCCACTCACACCAACAAGCAAAAGACACGAGAGAGTAGTGTTGTACATGTTTCACATCTGTGTGTAGTTTGGTGTGTGTGTGTGTAGAGTTACTACGCAAAAACAAAATTTTTGGAAGAGTTAATGAAGTGTTTAGATGTTTTGAATGTTGTGTGTGTTTTGTGGTTTTGTGTGTGGAGTTTCTAGAAATTGAGCCGTCATTTTTAGGAATTGTGTGTAAGCACTTTTAATAAACTGTAATTCTCAGGTGATCGACCTGCAGGTGATTCCTCAGAACCGTCGGTTAATTCTGTGTTTGCTCGACACAATACTGTGTGATGCCTTAATCAAACACTGCTCGCCGTGTGTCTCCATTCTCAAATAAACCGCAACACTAAAGCAAACAAGCTGTGTGTATGTGTGTGTGTGTGTGCGTGCGTGCGTGCGTGCGTGCGTGTGTGTGTGTGTGTGTGTGTGTGTGTGTGTGTGTGTCACAATGAGAGGAGTCCAACCCCAAACCTGTTGCTTGTGTAGACAGACTCAGAGTTTATCTCGGCGTGGAGAGAAGAACCGTGTGTAGTCTGAGCTTCATGTGTCAACAGAAACATCCAGAAACCAACACTTCAGTGTCTATGAGTGGATTCACACTCTCAGAACACACACGTTTGGTTGAACATGTTGAGTATTGACCAATATATTATTATAGCTTAATTATTTTTATTTATCAGTATAGTTTGGTTTGAGGTCGGTAAGATTTTTAAAATGTTTCTGAAAGAGTCTCTTCTGCTCATCAAAGCTGCTTTTATTTGATCAAAAATACAGTAAAACAGTGAAATATTATTCCAGTGTAAATCATCTGTTCTCTATGTGAATATACAGTAAAGTGTAATTTATTCCTGTGATCAAAGCTGAATCTTCAGCATCATTACTCCAGTCTTCAGTGTCACATGATCCTTCACAAATCACTCTAATATGAGGATCTGATGCTCAAGAAACATTTATGATTATTATCAGTGTTGGAAACAGCTTCAGCTTTCAGTGGAAACCGTTTTTAATATTATTTTTTCAGCGTTCGTTGATTAGTTTTTACTGTCACTTTTGATCAATTTAATAATGCGTCCTTGCTGAATCAAAGTTAATTTTGCACAAAAAAAAGAACAAACAAAAAAAAGTTTTGAATGATGTAAGTGTGTGTGTGTGTGTGTGTGTGTGTGTGTGTGTGTGTGTGTACTTGTACAACTATCTTTGTGAGGACCAGTTTGAGTGTAAGACCAGTGGAGTGAGGACTAAGAGAGTAAAGTGAGGACATGTTGGCCGGTCCTCAGTTTCTGAGAGCCTGTAAAGGCCTGTTTGAGGGTCAAGACTTGGTTTTAGGGATCAGGTTATAATGAGGTTAAGGGTCGGTTTAGGGTCAGGGGTCGGGTTAGGCACTTAGTTGTGATGGGTAAGGTTAGGGTAAGCGGCTAGAGATTGCATTGTGTCAATGAATGTCCTCATAAAGATAGATGTACAAGAATGTGTGTGTTCAATCATTGGTCAATTTATTTAGACAAAATTAAATTTTCATATCAGCCATTTCTCAGTTGTGGGTTTATTGAATGTTTTCCTGCAGGGATTTAAATTTTAAATTCATTAATTAATTTGACAAATTACGTGTCTAGTTGTCTACAGTGCTCTTTTAAATACATTTAAATTGAAGGAATGATTTCTTGCCTCAGTGTTTTAGCACAGGAATATCAGTGAGCGAGTTTTCTGCTAATGATACGGTTGCAGTGAAGAAACAGGCCGTGCAACATTACTGCTTCCATCATCACACGAGCGAAACTCATGTGTGTGAGCCCTCGAGGGAGAAGATGATCACACACACTCCACACACACCAGTGAAAGTCTCCGCTGGCTTTCACCTGATGCTGTCAGGCCTTCAGAAGCTCTATCCAGGTTCAACAGATATCATAACCTCACCCAGCAGGCAGCGGACGTCAATATGACGTTAGATTGACGTTGGACCCCAACGTTGGACAGACGTTGCATTGCGGTTGAAAATGAAAATGGGGTTTACGTCAGAACCCACATCAGATAACGTAAACTTCCAACGTCTTTCCTACGTTGGATACTGACATCAGATTGACGTTGGGCTATGACGTCAACCTGATTATAATTTTCAACTGAGTAGTAGGGGTTACCATCCTCTTTTTCCCGGACATGTCCGGCCGTCGAGATCGTCCAGAAGGTCCGGGATTCGGCTGTTGCTTTCTACAGTCACCATTCATTGTTTACATGCACACCTTTTGTTTCAGTCTAACTGAATTCATTCCGATTGGTGAATCATCTGTGTTTACATGAACGCCAAACAAGTGATCGGTTGATGTGCGTTTTAGCATTGCTAAGAAAACTCCCGCTCCTCTGTGAGAGATACGAGACCGGTGCGTCTCACACGCTAATCAGTGATCAAGCCACTGGCCTTGCGCCGTTCTCCCGCGCCCCTCAGCCTCGTCCTGCTCGCCGTTCTCCCGCGCCCCTCAGCCTCGTCCTGCTCGCCGTTCTCCCGCGCCCCTCAGCCTCGTCCTGCTCGCCGTTCTCCCGCGCCCCTCACCCTCGTGACGAGTCTGCCCGGGATTAAGCACGCGGGAGACTCACAATAAAACGCCGTCTTTTAAGTTTCGCGTCAACTAGTAGCCTAGCCTAGTTGTTTAACTGCGCGCACTTGGCTTGGAGCGAAGCAAGTGCATTCTGGGAGTTGTTGTCTTTCATCCACATGAGCCAAAAATACATTTTCTGGCTTTTTTCAGTCTAGAAGGCTCCAAATTAAAAAATAATTTCACATTTTTACTACATAAATGACCCATTTTAAATACACATTCATCTTTCCAGAGGTGAAGTATCCCTTTAAGTTCTCTCTGAATCCGCACTTCTACAGACAATGGACCTTACGTACGGTTGCTTACGCATTTATACTCAGTTGCTCCACTTTTTTGCCCACCGTTTCAATGATCATCTTAAGGTCAGGTATAAGATACAATTAAGTTATAGGATGTACTGAAGTTACAGTGATGAGTGATTGACATTTCAGCACTTCAACGCGTACTTGCCAAGTGCTCATGTCAAGTGCATTTTTGAGCAACGTGTGTAGAAAAGGAACAAATGTTTGTAACCTTACACACAGAAATCCATCTTAGCTATGAGATCCATCAGGAAAAGGCACTCGCTTCATTACACTGCATGTTCATGCGGGCTTCAAGGAATAAATGAATAATGGAGCAGCGGCCGATCAGTCAGCAGGACATCGGGATTCTTCCACATCAATGCCATTTATGTTTGGGTCCAGTCGGGTTAGAAAAGGAATGCTGTCGGGTTGGGTCGGACTCGGGTCTGTCTCGGGTCTGTCTCCAGTTGGGTTTTTCTTTAAATAAAATTATTTAAGCACGTCAGGATCGGGTAAGAAGTGATTCGGGACGGGTACAGATTTTAGGATCCAGGAAGACCTCTACACCATCCCTCACAACTCAATTTCAGTGTTTGACATCAAAATGATGTTGTCTTGAGACATTGGCTTGACGTTGTATTTTGGATAGTAAATCCCTCAACCTAAAATCAATAAAATATCAACATCTAACGATGTTAGAATTTGACGTTGTGTGGACGTAACCATAATGACATCAAGATGACGTTTGATTTTGCTCACCATACCTCAACACTAAATGTCAGTATTTGATGTCATTATAACGTTGGTTTGAGACGTTGGCTCAATGTTGGATTTGAGTTACTTTACAAATCAACCTAAAAATAACAAAAGATCAACGTCTAATGATGATAGAATTTGACGTTATGTGGACGTTACCATTGTAACGTTAAAGAGGTTTTTGGTCACCATACCTCACGACTAAATGTCAGTGTTTGACGTAAATATGACGTTGTCTGCAGACGTTGGTTTGACATTGTATTTTGGTTAGTTAAAACCACAACCTAAAACCAACAAAATATCAACGTCTAATGATGTTAGAATTTGACGTTGTGTGGACATTAACATAATGACGTCATAGAGACGTTGGATTTTGGTAGCTTTACAACACAACCTAAAAACAACAAAATATCAACATCAGCTGACGTCGGTAATAGACCTCAGTGATCATCCTCAGGTTGAGTTTAGACCTCAGTGATCATACTCAGGTTGAGTTTAGACCTCAGTGATCATACTCAGGTTGAGTTTAGACCTCAGTGATCACACTCAGGTTGAGTTTAGACCTCAGTGATCATACTCAGGTTGAGTTTAGACCTCAGTGATCACACTCAGGTTGAGTTTAGACCTCAGTGATCATATTTAGGTTGAGTTTATACCTCAGTGATCACACTCAGGTTGAGTTTAGACCTCAGTGATCACACTCAGGTTGAGTTTAGACCTCAGTGATCACGCTCAGGTTGAGTTTAGACCTCAGTGATCATACTCAGATGTTTTCAGCGTCGTGTGCCCGGGGGTTTTCAGGGTGGGTTTGGAATGTGAAGCATGATGATATTTATTATAAGCCTGTGTGATCTTTAGGCCTCAGACTCACTTCCTCTCGCTTCTGAAGCTCCTGGATCATCACTGCATGTTCATGCTTGCAGATGAAATTAACTCTCGACTGTCTGCACGACTTCTTTTGACGGATTCTTTCACATAACTCGAAGGATAATTCACCCAGTCGTTCACGTTCCTCAAGTGGCAGCTGCTCTTTGTTTAAAATAAGTTGTTTTTTGCATGACAAGTACATGATTCACTTTCTAAAAATGTGATTGCTTCCTTCGTGACCGGGGTTTTTTAGATGCACCTGTTCCAAACTAATATTTCCAGTTTAAATGAGAGCTATTATGAGTTATGAATTGCATCCCTGCATATATAATGCCACACAATTAGTCCATTGTGTTCTGTGTTCATTAAGGTGAATCAGAAGCACTTTACTGAAGTCATTTCAATTAGATGGGCCATTGATGTGTGTTCACGTCTTGTTCTCTGCAAGTATGCAGCAGGTTTCTGTCTAAAGAATACGGTAACCTGTTTACACATTTTATTTAGATAGATAATTTACTGTAACACATTCCTGCCGTTTTAGCCGACGGTTATGAACACTGTAAACTCCAGGACGCCTTTTTTGTTTGCTCTTTTTCTTTTATCTGAACTTTAAGCCGAATTCTCAATCTCTGGATCTCTAACTGAATGTCGTCTTCCACAGAACTGAGTCGGGAACGTCTGGAACGTCGGGAGCCGGAGACGGGAAAAGTCAGGATGGCGAAGAGTCGAGTAAACGCAAGACGTCTCTGTTCGGCTCGGTCCTCAGGTCAAAGGTCAGAGCTCGAGCTGGCGCTAAACCAACATGTGCATGACAGGATTATTGACCTTAACTAAAACTGTGTTTAAAACGCTAGAAATCAATTAAAATATTAATATTAGTTGGAAAAACTTAAACTAAATGTTTAAATAAATATTTCTGTTAATTTTAATAAAGATGAAATCAAATAAAATGTAGATGTTACAAAAAAAATGTACTTAATTTAAACGAAAATTCGAAATGTTGCCTTGGCAATAAACTGAAATAAGTTAAATTTGAGGCACTAAAATTATTAACTGGAAATAAATAAAACTGAAATAAAATGATATTAAACCTACATAGCAATATTTGAAATAAAAAACGAATGAAATGACAAAAGCACACAACAAAATGACAAAAAATCTAACAAAAATAAACATAATTAAAGCTGCAAGCAGCGTTTGCGGGGCCAAGCCCTTTTGGTTGTTTGGCTTGTTTGGATACATTATTTTTTACTAGGAATCTTTTGAACATTGCACAATTCACATGGTTTAACATTTGCTACACATTGGAAATGATTTAACAATCTTTAAAGTTAAAGCCTTTTGCTTTACTTAGTATTTGGTTTACACTCATACACTGTGGTTTGCTTAATAATTTTACAGAGACTTAAGATGTTGAAGGTAGAATCGCTGTAGCACAATGCGGAGCCAGAAGAGCAAAAGATTAGTAGAATGCTTGAATACAAGATCGACTCGACATAAACACAAGTTTATGTAGTCATCCTACGCAGGATTCGAACCCCCAACCAGAATGGTTTGGGACTCATAGCACATGGATTAACAGCTTGCGCCACTTAGAGAACACAGAGTTACAAGCTGCAGAGGAGAGCTTTCAGTGTAAGAATGAGCACACAATAGCATGGTAACTAGATTAGCATGTTAAGCTATCTTACTGCTAATGTAGCTTATGGTTATCCTGATAGCTGAAGAGCCACATTAGAAAGAATGGCATCTGGTTAGAATGCTAACCAATTATTATGCTAAGCTAACTAGCATAAGTCAACAAACACAGGCTAGGTCAACTTTGCAGACGAATATCTCGGGAACGGTAGCGAATATCAAAAATATTGTTGCAAAATGACAAATGAGATATCGTCGGAATTGTCATAAGCCAAGGAACATAATGACATAAAGCAATCAAAATTTGAACAATGTTTTCAAAAGTTATAAGCATTTTTGCAAAATACCTTATACCTCTGGAACACTAGGTGGCGCTGTGTTCAAACTTCTCAGGTACCTTCAGGACATGGTGTCGATCATCCCTACCAATTTTTGTGCCGATATGTCAAATAGTTTAAAATATATTGCAATTTATGACAAAAATCTAAATGGCGGACAAGTGGTTCATCCAATCCTGGCAAAATCAGTATCCACGGATTCGGCATGACCCAAGGAATCCATAGATACCACATTTATGATTTTCGGACAAACTGTTCAAAAGTTATTGGCCAAAATAGCCATTTTCCATATCTCATGACCCGTAGGTGGCGCTGTTTCCAACTTTGGCAAGGACCCTCAGAGCATGCTTCCGATGAAGTGTACCAATTTTCGTTTCGATTGATCAAACTTTGGCCGAGATCAGCCTCTTAAGCAATTTGGGTGGACCTCGTTAAGTTTGCGACATCATAACTTTTAAAATAAAGATCAATAAAAAAAATCTGTTCAGTCATTTCTGTGCGGTTCAGTCCAAAGATCATATGAGAACATTTTGGAGAAAATTGGACAAATTTGGAAGGAGGAGTAGCGAAAAAACTGAATACTGTACTTTTCAAAATGGCCACTACTGTAATGGGCGGAGTCTTTATGTAAGGTATTGGTTGTGGTCACGATGATGAGAGGAATGAGGTGTACTAAGTTTCATGTCTCTAGATCAAAGGGTTCAAAAGTTATAACCATTTAAATTTTGAAATTTTGAACTGGTGGTGGCGCTATAGAGTTGGTCCTAGAGGCTCAAAAATTGGTCCAATTACTATTCATTAGCATCACTAGAAGTGTACCAAATTTCATAATTTTCCTATGTACGGTTCATAGGGCTGCCATAGACTCCCATTTGCGGAATAATAATAATAAGAAAACTAACAGATACAATAGGGGCTATCCCGTTCGGGGCTTGGCCCCTAATAAATACCAGCTAATTCAAAATATTAATAAAACTAAAGTAACACTTCTACACCTATGACAAAATTACAGTAAACCTTTATCTGTTGTTTTTAGGGTTAATGTGCAAATGTTTATGTGTCAGTATATGTCTAAGTTACAATGCACAAAAATAAGCAGATAATAGCAGTATATGATGCAGGACATCTCTTGTTGAGCTGGTTAGTGTGCCTCCATCACCCCCTGCTGGTGAATGTGTTCACTACACCATCTAACTCCATTTATGATCAAACTGAGTCCTGCTGGTTTGTAGAAAAATGTTTTGCACAGAAAAGTGAATAGAATTCAATCAAATGTTATTATATGATTTATATGCATATGATATTTGATTGATTAGTCATAATATGAATAGTGGTGGAGCATACATCAATATCACACACTGACTCCAGGTGTAAATGTACTTGTTTCACAATTGTTAACTGTCACGGCCCTTCTCATATATTACATCCATATATTACTTCTAAATGAATGAATGGATAAACAAACACACGGTTATTTAGAGATGATGATGATGATGATGATGTTCAGCGGCCCAGAATGCCTTTCTCTCACGACAGACGCGCTCAGACCTGGCGAAGGACACGCGTGAGTTATTCCAGCCGTTCGTGCTTCTGGCTCCGTCTGTTATCCATATATGAGCTAGTGCACTCCTAAACGGTTTCACATGTTCTTTAATCATTCTTAATGTAATACAATCATTATTTGCTTATTATTGGTTTAGTTACACTGCCAAAAATTACAAAAAAAAGTTTGTTTTCCAGCATATGTCTAGCAAATATCTTAAAAAAAATTAAATCAAGATACATTTACTTGAGAAGCAAAATGATTAAAAATATAAAGATATTAAAAATCATAAAATATTTGTTTTACTTTTTGTGTGTGTGTGCTTAAAACAAGAACAAATATCTGTCAGTGGAGTTAGAAAAATCATCTTGTTTTCCCTTTAAATGAAGTTTATTTTACTCCACTGACTGATATTTGTTCTTGTTTTAAACACAAACTCACTTCATTTGCATGATTTTTAATATCTTAATATCTTCAGTCATTTTGCTTCTCCCGTAAATGAATCTTGATTTAAGAATGTTTAGATATTTGAAATGAAAAGCAACACAGAAACACTGAGCAGTGAGTTTTGATTATTGTTGAGCTCAAGATCTGATTTTATAACTCCTTTTGGGGTTTTTCCCCGGCCAGCAGGTGGCGTGTGTGTGTGTGTGTGTGTGTGTGTGTGTGTGTGTGTGTGTGTGTGTGTGTGTGTGTGTGTGTGTGCGTGCGGCTGAAAGAAGCACTGCTGACAGGTTGATCTTTCCACAGTTCTTCAGAAGTGTATTCTCAGTCGAGTTTATGTGAGAGAATACCCTCGAGGTTCAAAAGCTTTAAGTGGCTTTTAGAGTCGAATCACCATAAACATAATGTCATTAACTTCTTCTTGGTGTTTCACACAGTGCCTTTTGATTTATTTCGTATTTATGACACAGATAGCATTTATAACTCTTCAATACAAAAGCGGATAGCATTCATTAGCGATGTTGAAAACTCGTTAGTGTAATTCCAGCAGGTTAAAGTTATTAATAAATACTGACAGATGTGCTTCATGGATGATTTCAGTGGCTGTTCCTGTAATTACGGCTTGTCTATACATGTCATGTGACAGACCCTTACAATAAACAAGTATACTTCAAGTTTATTAAGTATACTTATACTAAGTAAATATATATACTAAGTATATTTTTAAGTATACTCTACGCAGTAACTATACTAATATCAGTGTACTTGTAGTATACTTGTGTGTTATTTCCATCGAACATATGACTTATATTAGTACTTTTACTTTTTAGTGTAACAGTAGTAGACTTTGAGTACACAACTAGTTTACAACTACGTTTTTCGTTAGTACTGCAACTATACTACAAGTGAACGTATAGGTAAACTGATACTAGTTAAATACTTGTAGCACATTTTTTAAGTTTATGAAAGTAAACTGAAATATTCTCTCAGTAAACTACTAGTTACTTCAGGTAAGTGTTCTTCAAATTAACTAAACATCATACTTATAGTTTTATATTTACATTGAATATTATTTCTGCACTTTAAGTATAACGTTTCTATTTAGGTATTCATTTTTATACTTGATATATACTTGTACTTTAAGTTGATTTGAGGTAAATTCCCATGTACACTAGCAGTGCACTACATGGATATTCACATACTCAGAGTTAGAAACATATCTGTTTTCTTTACAAATCAATACTTACAAACTAATAAATTGTATTGAATTCCAAAATATGTAAGTTTATAAGGCAGTATGTAAAACTATGTGGAAGAAGTATTTATTAGGCCACTCAATCAATCACAACTACAAGCCAAGTATACTTAGAATACTTCATTATACTTATAATCGATCAAAAGACTGAGTACAGTATAGGCCAATTATAATTAGAGTTTTCTGTCAGTATAAGTAAAGTATAATTAAGTGTTATTTTAAGTATATTTCTGAGAAGTACTAAAAGTACACACCGAGTTGGGTTTTTCATGTATCAGTGACCAGTATGTATTGGTTGAGTTTTATGACAGGTTGACGTTGACTGATGAGGATCAACTGTACCAGTCGCCGTTACAGCCTCCACCCGACTCACACACACACACACACACACACACACACACACACACACACACACACACACACACACACACACACACACACACGTTATCAGATGAACACTGAATGCACTTTAGCAACAGACTTATCATCTTCCTCCAGACAGCAGAACAGGATTTAAACAGAGTCAGAGTGATTATATCTGTCGGTTATTACTTTGATTAATCTGACATTCTTCTCTTCATCTTGCTTGCTATGTAATTTGTACCTATGCATGTAGGATTTCACGTTTGAGTAATGGTTCATTTCACACTGAAATGTTTTACAACAAAAGTTACAAAAGTTAAAAATCAAGTTTTGATTGTCCTCCTGTTGTGTTGTGTGCTCTTGTTGTCGTTAGTGAAAGTGGTCGAATCGCATTCAACCGGGATAAAACTAAGATAGTAGTTATTCTTCATAAAAAATGCCTATAAAAACCCTCCCCAATAAACCATTGTCTCATTCCTCTCGTGCCTAAAGAAAATGCAGATCAGCCAGGCTACTGTGACACACGACATGTTTCGGTTACACTTTATTTTAAGGTGTTCGTTCTACGGTGTAATTGTGCACTTAAGTATTGTTTAATACTTAACTACATGTACTTACTATAGGGTTGAAGTTAGGATTGGGGTTTGGTTTAGGGTTAGTAAAGCATTCAAAGCTGTAATTATGCATAATTTATACTTATTATTACTACAGTAACTATAACATAACATGTTTTAAAAGGACACTGTAAAACAAAGTGTATATATATATATACACACATTTGTGATGCATTAATAAAAATGTCAATAATGTGCAAATGCATATGAATGCTTATTTGATATTATTAATATTATTTTATTTTATTTTATTTTATGTAAATTAATTCTCATCCCATATGAATAATGGCTTTACTATTTCTTATTAGAGCTGCTTTACAGCAGAATTGAATTCATTTTGCATCATTGAATCGTTATTTTCCTGTTTGTCACTGTAAAGCTGCTTTGAAACAATATTGTATAAAGTGCTATAGAAATAAAGGTGACATGACTTGACTTACATAACTCTTCATGATTATTAATCTTTGTCCTCTTTCTCTTTCCTGTTTTGCATTCTCCCTTTCTCCTCCCTACTTTCTTCATCTCCAATTCCATCTATTCCTTTCATTATTTTTAGAAAGGGCTGCTCAGCTACTCGGAGACTGACCTCCGTAAACCCAAGGGCTTTGCTGCATCCCTGTCCTGGAAGAAGAAGAAGAAGAAAAGAGATCTGTCCCAAGGTTTTTCAAGCATTAATGATATCACAGGGGTCAAAGGTGACATCCGTGAACAGGAAGAATATGACAACCAGGCAGAAGTAGAACCAAACCAGCTTGGTGTTGAGGCAGCGATGCCTATGGCAGAACCGCCCTCTACTTCTGACCAATCCCAGACCCAGGATGTCTTGAGTGACATGTCTCAGCCCAATGAGGAGGATGCAGGTTATTTGCCTTCAGATTTGGGCAGTACATCAATACCATTTATTGACTCTTCACTGTCTGATACTGATGCTTACCAGACGCCCCCAGGTAGCCCAGTCCCAGAGTACTTCTCGTCTGATTACGCCGATACCCAAGCTGTAGATAGATCATCTCAGTCCTCCACATCTGTGCTGTCCTTCACTTCACAGACTGGGTCTGACGTCACAGACTCATTCAGTCCTGTTCCTAACATGGAAACTGCAGCAAATACTGACACACGCACAGTCCATAATTCAAGCACAGATCTGAACCCGGATGATCATCTGTTCTCTGACTCTGATTCTGAGGTATCTAAATCAGGGATTTTAGCAGATGTTGAGGTCAAAACCGTCACCACAGATGTTGCTCAAAAAGATTCATACCTGGGAAATAAAAAATCAACTGATGCTGTCCACCAGAACACATGTCCTCCATCGACCAGGTTCCACCTCTTCCATCTCCGAGATTCCAACCACTTCCATTTCTTCCATTCCCCAAATTTCCATTTCTGAGAGTCCCACCATTTCCATTTCTTCCATTCCCCAAAAGTCCATCTCTTCCATCCCCCAAAGTTCCATCTCTTCCATTTCTGAACATTCCCCCACTTCCATCCACCAAAGTTCCATCTCTTCCATTTCTGAACATTCCCCCACTTCCATCCCCCAAAGTTCCATCCCTTCCATTTCTGAACATTCCACCACTTCCATCCCCCAAAGTTCCATACCTTCCATTTCTGAAAATTCCACCACTTCCATCCCCCAAAGTTCCATCTTTTCCATTTCCGAGAGTTCCCCCCCTTCCATCCCCCAAAGTTCCATCTCTTCCATTTCTGAAAATTCCACCACTTCCATCCCCCAAAGTTCCATCTTTTCCATTTCCGAGGGTTCCCCCACTTCCATCCCCCAAAGTTCCATCTCTTCCATTTCTGAAAATTCCACCACTTCCATCCCCCAAAGTTCCATCTTTTCCATTTCCGAGAGTTCCCCCCCTTCCATCCCCCAAAGTTCCATCTCTTCCATTTCTAAAAATTCCACCACTTCCATTCCCCAAAGTTTCATCTCTTCCATCCCCCAGAGATCCCCCATCCCCTCAAACAAAATCATGACCCAGAGTTCCAACTCAAACTCAAATTCTGCCTTTACCCTTGAAAATTCCTCCACTCATCCACCTTCCATTACATCTCCTAAGGCAGAAGATTCTCAAACCAACACTGCAAATAACAGAAACCTGTCTGCCGGCAACAGTGATAGAGTCAACACTGACCCTTCCAGTGCCACTGCTAATAGCGCCAAATCCTTTTCAGTTTCATCCGTGCCTGATGTGATTGTCTCTAGCTCTGTGTCTGACTCCAGTTTTACAGAGAACAGTTTGGATGCTGAAACTGATATAAAGGCAATTTTATCTTTCTCTCGTACTGATGTTTATGAAAGTGATTTAAGCTCAGTAACTCACAGTAACTCACCCACAAGCACTATACATTCCACTTCTGATTCAAGTTTTCTGGAAGAAACTCACCCTGAAATTAATTGTGAGGCCATTTCAATGGAATCTCATCAAACCGATAATTATTCTTTCTCGACATTTGCCACTGACTCAGAGAAGCCTGCTGAACCTGTCCTTTTTGAGGATGAGTTAAATATAGCTTTACCAGTTGCATCGAGAGAATACACCACCATTAAGTCATCTAAAAAGGTCACCTTTGACCTTTCAGGCCACTCTGACCCCATCAGCCCTGACCATTCGCAGAAAGGTCTCTCTAACAATATGTCTTATTCAGAAGTGGAAACCCTGACTGAAACATCAGCAGAAGACCATGTAAGTCAGGAGGTGACAAAGCTAAATCATCCAATCGTCAGAAACTTCTTTAGATTTCCTAGACAGTGGTGTCTCCAGCACTTTGACCTCTGAACTCATACCTGCCATCACAATTCATCCTCCCCCTCACTTAGATGTTTCATACCCGCTATTCAGCACTCAATCCCCAAAGGAAGAGACAGACAAACAACAGATAGCGTGTGAAGATTGTGAGGTTGATGTTCAAGAGGCATCTACTCAAAGTTCTGAGTTGATTGGTCGGGATGAAACCACAACAGAGAGTATAACATCTAGAAATGACCTTCAGATGTCTGTGAAGAACAAATATGGGCAAGAAGTGGAGGAAGGAAGTAGACTAGATCCCATTTATCATTATAAATGTCATGTTACGTCCGTTCAAGAACCTGAATCAATTGAGATTGTAACCACTGCAGAGAGTATGGCCATTAGAAATGACCTTCATATGTTTGTGAAGGAGAATTACAGGCCAGAAGTTGAGGAACGAATGGATATTTATGATGAACATTATGAGGTTTCATTGAATCAAGAAAAGAATGCTGAAGAAGAGCAAATCATGGATGTTTTAACACAAGAGCAAATGTTACTTCACAAGGTTTTAGAAAAATATGAGGTTGAAGAGCAAAGAGAGGAATTGCAAACGGTCCAAAGCACAAGAGGAGCATCCACAACAATGGAAGCAGAGGTATGTGGAGTTGAAGTGCTGACAGGTCAAGCAAAGAAGCAGATTCACCGACTCGCTCCAGTGAAACCAGCCCTACCAGTCAATCAAGAATGTGGCTCTGAAGAATGCACTTCGGCCCCTCCCTTCTCTGAGCCGACGAAGGTATCGTTTGCAGATTCAAGCATGGAAACACACAGTCACCTGGAGATTAGGCCCCGCCCCTTGGCCCCGCACCAGACCGGCGGAGAGATAACAACACTGGAGGACACGGCAAGGTGCAATTACCAAACAAGCACTGATAACAACCACGCCGAGAGGGAGGATCACACCAGCAGCGATATAGACACATTTTCACAAGAACACAGGAGAGTGAAGTCAAGAACACAGACCTGGGAAGATCTCAGCGGAGGAGACCTTCACACACGGCAAAGACACAAGCTACACACAGGGGACGGTGACAGCCAGAGATTATCTCTCTCACAGGAGCTGGGGGAAGATCAGTGACAGTACATCAGACGAGAGAAGGGAGGAGGACGACACCGCAGAAGGAAACACTTTCCCTGATCAACCACTTTCACAAAGTGTAACACCTGGGGAAAGGTAAGCTGATGATATCTTATTTTTAATCGTGATTGGTGTGTGTCCTGTTTAAAATATAATGTGTTGATCTAAAAAAAAAAAAACTGATGCGGTTTACTTATATGTGTTTCTCTTATGCTATGTAAAAAATAAATGCATAAATAATATAATACAAACATACAAACACTGTTGTGGGGCTGCCATTGGCAATCCGGCTGAGGGTTTAATTCTCAGTACCGACAGAAAATGACTGATGTGTGTTTGTGTGTGTGAGAGAGAGAGAGATTGTGTGTGTGTGTGTGTGTGTGTGTGAGAGAGAGAGAGAGAGAGAGAGAGAGAGAGAGA
>FLSR01004880.1:5797090-5811238 GCA_900092035.1 Leuciscus waleckii
GAGTGTGTGTGTGTGTGTGTGTGTGTGTGTGTGTGTGTGTGTGTGTGTGAGAGAGAGAGAGAGAGAGAGAGAGAGAGAGACAGAGAAGAGTGTGTGTTAGTGTGTGTTAGTGTGTAGTTATCTGGGTGAAATGCAATGGACAAATTCCGAATATTGGTGATCATAATTGGCCTAAATATATGAATCTGTCGCTTTTATAAATAGCAGTCTAGCTCTATATATATATTTTTTTTTATTCCTGCTTTTATTTAGGCATGGCTTTTGGAAAAATACAAAATTCATAAATAAAATAATTTAAAATATCAAATATTTTAAAAAATATAGAGATTAAATCAATTTAGCTCTTTATATATTATGTATTTAAAAAAAATGTTTTTTGTATTTTATTCATGCATGATACAAAATCCGCTCATCTTTTACATGATTAAATTACAAACCTTTCACACGAGCAACAGTCACATATAAACGCTCAACTCTGGCCATAATGTGACCCTGAAGAGATTATATTTGAATCGTTGTTATGATGAATGTGTTAGTTTGATATATGTCACAGTGTGTGTACAGCATCATCACTACTCCACGTGTTCAGCATCTTCTCCGTTTACACTCTGGCTTCTGTTTCTCTGCCAGTTTCACTGTTTCTCGTGGACTATCCACCGAATGCACACACACTGATGTTCCTGTCTCTGCCAGAGTAGTGGAGATGTACTTTAAACCCTTCAGTAAATTAGGTTGAAGTTCTGGACAGGTTTATCAAAGCCTCGCCTCACGAGAACGTTGGTTTGGCCGGGATGGGCCGCTGGAGGAATGTTAGGTAGTTCAAAGTTTGCCATTGACTCACACTTGATGACACACATTCCTGAAATAGCCTTCATGAGTGAAGGTGAATGTCAGAACTGCTGAGATCGTCCTGAATGTGGAGTTACGCAAACAAGTGTGACTGTCAGAATGTGGCTGATGGATTTGCATATTGCCCGGCATTCAGTTTCTAATCTAAAGATCTTGGTAATCCTTGCATTAATCATCTCTGTGTTAACTCTACCCAATGCAATTGTTACTTGTTAGTAATAGTAAATCTAATACTAGTGTTAACTTATTATCAAGATGTTCTTCCATGCATCTGGGAAATGGGAATTTACACGTTCAGTTCCCGCCATTTCTGTCCGGTTTATCCATCATCCTGTTCTTGTGAATTGCAGTGGAAGGTTTCATGCATGACATTGTCAATCCCGTTTTTCAGACGCCCTGTGAAACACTCGGATAGGACCCGTCACATCCATACATGTCAAACATTCTGAAAGCTTTGTAGCAGAACGGCTTACAGGCAGAAACAGCTGCAGGAACGTGTCTCTATGCAAATCAGCGCATTCCTGTTGTAGTTCAGTGAGCGATGCGGTGACAGACAGATGTTACCATGACGACCCTTTAACCCTTTATCTATAACTCCAACCCTTCACATCAGTGCTGTCAGTCTCTAATACACATCTGTATATATGCATCTTTAAATTGTTGTGACATTTAGCAAAATAATAACGGTAATTCACGCTTAAATGAAGAACTGATGCCCATGATTTTTTTGGCAACGTTAATGAAATTCCCATGTTAAGCCGTTTTTGGCCTGGAAAACCTCACATGTAATTATTACTATAGTAAGCTGTCAAGAATGATCCTGATAAAGGATATATTACATCGTTTTCAGACTTGTGACTAGCACCCACCGCAGGATCACTAAAACCAGCAGGACGTTCTCATGTGAAAAACACTTAAAGTACTAAAACACTGATATTAAAAGATCAAATTCATACCATATACAGGCGATCAGATGAGCC
This sequence comes from Leuciscus waleckii, assembly GCA_900092035.1. Taxonomy (NCBI): domain Eukaryota; kingdom Metazoa; phylum Chordata; class Actinopteri; order Cypriniformes; family Leuciscidae; genus Leuciscus; species Leuciscus waleckii. Next base: position 5,798,920 of record FLSR01004880.1, read on the forward strand.
CAGAACATAAACCCAGTGCACTGAATGGTTGTGTCTTCTATATGATGTGTTTCTGTGGGAAAACGAGGAACTGTGTGTTGTGTTTATGTTCTGCTTGCCTGTACATAGAATGCAACTATGATTGACACTTCACTAAGCTCGCCCCCTTGATTACTGACTCAAACCGTCGGAATATTCCATGTTCCATTCCTAAAAATGTTTTTGAAATTATTCTTACATGTGAATAACAAATTTTTAATTTCTTTTAAGAAACGTAAATTAAATGACTTTAAGTTTGGAGCAAATGTGTTCTCACTCATATTAAACATGCTCATTTTGGGAATGAGTGCTGACATTTTTAACGAAGAATCAGTTATCTAATATAATAATAATAAAAACTTTTTTTTACATTTATTGTTATAGTATTACATTTTAAGATGCACTTGGTCACTGATATATCTCAAATCTGGAACACAGACCTTTGACTTGATTGTGTCTTTAGCAAACACTCTTCATCTGACTTTACTGGGTCTTTCCGGCCTCTGGGTTCTCACGCAGTCATGTAAGCGTGTGTAAAGGCTCAAAAGGCTTGTTAGGGGCCGGTCAGTAATTATAGGTGTCATTTCTGTTGAAATGCAGACTAAACTACACCTGAACTGACAGAGACAGCACAGACGTACTCTAGAACTGAAGAACTGAAATCTAATGCGTCTGAACTGCCAGAATCGGTGTCGCTCCAGCAGAAAGCTTGGAAGAACACTTGTTTTTATGCAATAGGGTTTGGTTTTAAGTTATTGCATCTCTTTGGTTGGAGAGATCACATCTCCTGTGTGTTCAACACATGCACATAACCACAGAAGAGCCCAAGATCTCAGACAATACAATTCTCAGACAAAATACTAAAATCTCAACCCAGAATGTTCTACACAAGTTATTGAGTTAGCTTAGGTAGTGTGCATATCTAATAATTGTTCATTAAAAGCTATTGATTATTCATTGGCACTTTAAAAAATGTCAACTGATATATTTTTTTGCATTGGTTTAACTTACTCCCAAAAATTGAGATAGCTTTTTACAATTTTGCCAATTCAAATGTATTGGACAGTGGAGGTGGAGGTGAGGCGCAGATTCACCACCAGGGGGCGTGATCTACTGTAGAGGATCCTGAGGAACTAGTTCTGCAGCTGAGATAACTTGATACCTCTCCCTTAAACATCTCAGGGCGAAATACAGTGAAAAACATGCATACTTTCTTTAATATCAATGAAGCCTCTGCTTGTGTTAAAGTGAGAGGAAACTATGTTCAAATGTATTTTGATGCATGTATATTTCTGCTGACTTGTGAACGTTCAGTTTATACGATTTCTGTTTTCAGTCTGATTTGAATGTGGAATGTGTGTTAATCTCAACTCAGGGTCTCCTTGTTTAGATAATGTTTAACTAACAGAATGAATGCTTACTGTATCTAACAGAGACAAACATGTCTGGTACTAGTTCCTTCTGAGGTCTATAAGTTAAAGCCAGATATATAAGTAACCTAGTTGTTTTCCAAATCAGTGGATCATATTTGCAATGACAGGTAAATATGCATTACTACAAAGGTGATGAAAACGCGTCACTTTTGATAATTGTGATCAATTATGTTGGCAATTGGCCCTTTACAGCACTATGTTTATTATATTTATGGTTATTGTTGCATGGTGAATGTTGTAAAGCATGTTGCATTAGTGTCTTTTCTCATTCACTCATCTCTGTACTATTGTATGGCGAGATTGAAGCTTTTAGTGCTATGATTCATTTTAAAGTGCCCTTTTAACGTGTCATTTCTCCAGAAACTCACCTACACACATTGCTATACACTCCCACTTTTACACCTTTCGTAACCTGTCATCTACACTCTCATAAATGCAGGTGTATTTCTTTTTTTAAATATAAATGTATTTATTCAGGGAGTCAGAAACCAAACAGGCCTTACACATTACATGAACAGAATGTGTTCCTCAAACTAGAGAATATTTATTTCTCACAGACATCAAGTGTATCAAATTACCTCGAATTACCCTCTAATTGCATTTTAATGCTTTCACTTGCAAGTCGTTATAATTAAAGGATTAATGTTTTCCTCTTCACTTGTATCTTTTGTTCTAGGATCTTTCATGCATCTGTTCTCAGGACAGTGATTGAGGAGTCTGATACAGAGAGCAAGCTGAAACGGAGCCTGGATCGGATACAACATGAGCTCGAGTGTTGCAGTGTTCAGTACGAAACTCAGTCGACCGTCATCCGCTCGCGAGGGCCGAGACGAGGCCATGGTGGTCCACAAAGTGTCTCTGGTCGGTGACAAACAGGGCAGCTTCGGGAACCATGAAAGCCCGTTGGACGACTTTAGGCGTAGAGATCAAGCGGAGCCGAGCAAAGCCAGTCCTGAGCTCGAGAGAAGGTGGAAGAGTCAATACTCTGAAGAACAACAGACTGGCTTCACGGAGAACACACACCTGAGCTCCTCCTCCCAGCCGGCCCACAGCTATGAAAGAGGAATCTACACGTCTCATTTTCACTCTCAGACCCAGCCCACTTTCCCCTCAGGGACTGACGGTGGCCTTGGAAACACTACCCGGAAAGTTGTGGAGAGCGAAGTTCACGAGAGTGGGAGGATCCGGGAGGAGTTTAGCTCACCTGAAGAGAGAGAGAGAGAGACAAGAACAACAGTCTTTAGCTCACCTGAAGAGAGAGAGAGAGAGACAAGGACAACAGTCTTTAGCTTACCTGAAGAGAGAGAGAGAGAGCGAGAGACACCAGTCTTTAGCTCACAGGCACAGTTTGATTCCCGCTTGATGATTGTGGAGACGGATGATTTCTCCTCGGATGTTTTCCAAGCGACTCGGGTGGATCTGATTCTCTCGCCCACTGGCCTCGAGCCTGACGCTCTCTCTCCCTCATCCTTTACAGAAATGGATAACTTTGTAGATACGCTTAAAAGCATGGATCGACCGATCCGGCAAAGGCTTCAACGCACCCCATCCAACACTCCCTTCTCTTCACTGCCACCTATTGAAGAGGATTCACCAATCTCACCTCCTCGTCCCTCTCCTCTCTCGCCTGTTTCTGATCCAAAGACGGTCCTGAATGGCATTTCCGGTTTTCCTCTAGACATGGGCTTCAGCTGGAGTTCTCCAAAAGACATGCGCTCTCCGATAACCATGATGAAGGAGCAGCAGTTCGGGAGCCGGCGGGTCGAGGGCTTGCTCTGCCGTACGAGCGTCGGCGCTGAACAGCATCGTGATGCGCAGGGGATCCCTCAACGATCTGGCTAGTCCTGAAGAATCTCCCGGGAAAGCCCTGGCGAACGGATCCGGATCCCGTCTGGAGAACAGCTTCTTCTTCCAGCCGACGGAGAACGGGAAGGCCTCGAGTCGCTCCATCTTTCGAGCAGCTTCTCTCCCGGAGATCGGACCCGGTGTCGATCGGATGAGCTCCGCCAATAAGGGATCCGACACGCTCCTCGGCTCCCGGTTCGAGCGCTTCTCGTTCCTCACGTCTCAGTCGGGTTCCCTCAGTGGGCTCGCCGAAACCTCTCGCATGAGCGTGGCTCCGGGCCAGCAGGACTCGGCCGAGACCTTCAACCACAAGTCCACGATGGAGCTGTACCGCTCTCTTCCCTCCGAAACCCTCCTCAAGAACTCACAGTCTATGAGTCTTCCTCAGAGTCTTCCTCAGTCTTTGAGTCTTCCTCGCAGCTCCAGTCTTGACGGAGGTCTTCTGATCAACGACACCCGGGGTTTCCAATCCAATCCAAATCCAGAACCAGAGCGAAACATGCCCCTCAAATACAGAGCCTTCCCTGATGCATATGTGAGTATTGCTTGTGTGCATGTGTTGGTCATTTACTCTTGGCATGAAGTTTCTCACTCTGAGAATGAGGGCATGGAATCAATGAAAGTGTTGTTTTCATATTATGTCACTGCTCTGTTTCTCCCGGTCCTGCTCAGACTCTGAGTGTAACCTGATATTAAGCCTCTCACTGCAAGCGTTGTGTAACAGAGTGTGCAGATTGTTTCTGCCCTCAAACGTCTGATGCACTATTGCTGTGTTCCCAGCAAGCAATCCTTGCATTTAAAAGACGTCTAATAGCCGTTTAATAGCTGAATCCTGACTATAGATTGACCATGACACTGATATCTTGTAGATATTATTGACATTGGTAACATGATGGAATATCAGCCATCTCATGCAATGCCTGGCCAAAACTACAATGAATCAGTTCTGACTATAAGTGGCAACAAATAGCAGAGAACAAGTCAAAGAAATGAAACCAAACACCTTGTAATCACTGTTGACACTGTTAACATGATGGGACATCATACATCTCACAAGTTATTTTGGTATAAACGACATGTAATCAAATTCAAGGTTATTAGGTCTAGAAGTGGGTGACTTTAGTCAGGTTATGAGTAACCCACTTCTAGACTAAATAAACTTGAATTTGATTACATGTCGTTTATACCAAAATAACTTGTGAGATATAACTTGCAAAGTCAACAGTGATTACAAGGTGTTTGGTTTCATTTCTTTGACATGTGTTGTAATTGAAGACTAGTCTATTCCTGGGCTCAGGTTAGAAATCTGTTAAATCTTCACTGACAGCCCAAATCTTGCCTTGTTTTAGCCTAGACTCTGGACTGTGTGTTAGACGTCTTTTAAATGCAAACTTGCTTGCATGGCTTTGGCTACGATCAGACTTTTAGATTTTTGTACACATCCGATTGAAATCTGATCAGAATTAGCTAATGTGAACAGCAAAAAAAAATCACATAAAATCCGTTTCAAGCTGCATCCATATGTGGTTTGGATTTCTGGTAATCCGTCTCAGTCTGAATGCTCTGATCGGATTTTACGTGGTTTATGTGGCTTTCTCACGCCACGTAAAATGTAAACGTCAGACGTTGTTGTCATAGGAAACGTGCTGAAAGTCGCTGCCGAATCAATGCTGTGTTGTTGCAAAGTGCCGAACGAGCAGAAAATTACAATATAACGGAGACATATTTTGAAATAATATTCAATATTCTCTATTACAAACCCGTATTCCTACCAACGCAACATCATTGCCAGAAACCAAGGCAGATATTCTGGAAAACGAAAGAGCTGCATGGACACACACATCGGATCTGATTCCCATCGGATACACAAATAATCAGATTTGGATTGTGATTGTAGAACGTTTGTTTTTATATTGTTCACACCCTAAACCCAGTGCGCTCAACTCCTTCCCAAATATCTTGCAGAGGTTGTTTACAACTGTTCTCATAGACTGCTGTAATCTTGTGTGTGTCATGAGAGTTGGCACTAAACTCTGCAAGACTAGAGCTGGACTGGTGTTAAACCTCAGTGAACGAAAGCCTAGAAGGGGTGTAATGTCACCTCACGAGGAGGGTTTGCAGTAGAGGATATATTACCTCGGTGCTCATGCAAAATTCACGTTTCCTCTTGTCCTCCATAACAGACTCAGAGAAGCTCTTTAAAGCTGCTTCTCTCGACTGTGCAGAGACTAATGAGTTTGCAAGTCAAATTTACATTCTAACCGAAAGCAGCTTTATCAAAACTTCTGTTATTTTTTTAGATATTATAGGAAGATGTAACCTTCACTCATGCTCACATTCATCTCCAGGCATTTCTCAGATATTCATTATCTGCAAAAGATCTTGGAAAGCGCTCGAGTGATTTTGCATATAAGGCTTTAAATGTCTCGCAGGTTTGATCGTGCAGAGAGAGTTGGTACGTGACTGGTGATGTTAGTAAAGACAAGAGTTTATGATTCTGATATATTGAGAGGTTTGACATGCAAATGTCTGTCACTAGGGAGTAACTTCTGTTATCACACGTCCACTGTAAAACACACAGCTCCTTCACGTCATCCCGCTCTTCTCTGTGTTGACAGAGGTTAATGAAGGCGACTTATCTGACAGTTCAACTTAACATTAAAATTTAATATGCAAAACACCTTTTACAGATGCATCATATTTCCAGTCTCTAAAATAATAACAGTTCAGGTTTTAGTGATGGAGAAAACTTTTGTTTCCTGTAAAAAAATATTGTTGGCTTAACTTAAAAAAGTAAGTTACCTGGTTGCCTTAACATTGAGTTCATTGAAATTAAAAAAATGTGTTAATACAATAAAGAAGATTAGTTTAATAAATAGAAACTGAACATGAATTTACATGAATGCACTTATAATGGAGTCATTATGTTATCTGGGCCACATTAATTACCTAAGTTGATTTGACAAAGTGTGATAACAAATCATGAAAATATTGTTTTACAGATATGCATTGAACAACGTCTTTATTGAAATGATTTATAACACAAAATGAAAATTGATCTGTATAATTAGGCTGTTTCCCATTGGAAAGACCGTCGTGTGTGACGAAGCTGAACTGTCAGGTCAGGAACGGTGTCGTGAAACGGGTTTTCCCTGGAGCTTCTCCAGAGGCAGGGAACGAGGGAGAGGCGGATGGAATGTGAATCTTCATTATCTTAATGTTCACCTCGTCTCTAAACAGCGCTGATAATTTTCCTAGACAGGCTCAGACACTCCCTGCTCTCAGTCTTGGCAACGACTTACTGTGTTTCTGCCAGCTGGAACAGACATGGAGAAAACGGGGAAAACGATTATGTGGCCTGTACGCTTCACACATGTCAGGGTAGACTTATCTTCAGACATGCAGTCAATAACACTTTTCCTACTGTAGTCTAGGAATATACAGCATGTATGTGAACGATAGAAGGGTCTCATACGGCTCACATTTAAATCCAAGGCAGAATGATTTAAATAAGTGTTAAATCACGACATGTGATGCCCCCTCTAAAGGCTTCCTAAAAGGTCTGTTTTTAGCTAGACCAATTAAGACCAGACCATAACCTAATGTTGGTGCATTTTGTGCAGTTTTGCATAATTTTGCTACTAGCATAGATGGATATTTTATTTTAAAAAAATATATTTTTTAGAGATAGATAGATATTTTATTAGATGGATATTTCTTTTTTAGTATTTGCATTTTTTTTAAAATAAATTTCTTTACTAATTAAATTTTTAGGTGGATAGATAAATATATTTTTTTAGTATTTTAAATTTTTATGTAGCCAAGATAGATACCTTTTTTTTATTTTATTTTTTTATAGATTTTTTATACATTTCTTGAGTATTTTCACTTTAAGGTAGATATATTTATTTATTTAAATAGATAGATTTTTTATTTATTTTTATTTTACTATTCTATTTTTTAGATACTGATCGACTGTAGAGATACTCGTCTCACACCCATTTCCACAATGCATATCTGATGCTATCTGATGCATATCTTCCCTTTTGGAAAAAATATATCTTCACAGTGTCTGGCTGTGAGATTGGCGTATGTGTAGTTTATAGAGGTCGCTTCATAAGATTATGTAAGCCTTGTATTTGGCTTGTCATTAAGAGCATCCCCATATGCAAACAGAGGAATTTACACTCGTGTGTAATGTTGTCTCTCTGCTAACACTGCCAGAGTAAAGACATGTCGACAGGCAGAGTTTTACTCATAACCTCCGTCACACATACAAACCAGCATCAGATCTCTCATTTAACACAGAAACTCCTGACCTCTGCACATGATCCGACCTCTGGATCTCCATGTTGAAAGCCGGCGTTTGGTCGATGTGTGTTTCTCTTCATGTTTGAGGAGCTCGACGTACAATGGCATTTCAAACATGTTCAGTGAATGTTTGAGACGAGTCCGGTGACAGTAAAGCCTTTCTCTTCTTCATGTGTGTGAGAGGTAGAAACATCAAGTCTTGTGTAAGTGCATGTTCTTCTATTGTCAAAGGTTATGTAGGAATGTCGTGTTCTCTTAACATACCTGAACCTGTTTGAATGCTGAGATGACGAGCTTTACATCACGATTTTAAAGTACAAAGATGAGAAAATGAATAAAAAGGATGTTTTGATGCATTCTGAACCTCAGGATTTTAATGTATCTGTAAAATATTTAGTACAAATTTAGTAAAAAAGGCTTAATATCTTCAGTCATTTTGCTTCTCCTGTAAATGTATCTTGATTTAAGAATGTTTAGATATTTGTCAGCATCATTACTCCAGTCTTCAGTGTCACATGATCCTAATATGATGATTTGATGCTCAAGAAACATTTATGATAATTATCAGTGTTGAAAACAGTGTAATCAAGTTGTTCTGCTTCAGATTTCTGTGGAAACTTTCATACATTTTATTTTTCAGGATTCTTTGATGAATAGAAAGTTCAAAAGAACAGCATTTATCTGAAATATAATCCTTTCAACATTATAAATGTCTGTAGTGTCACTTTTGATCAATTAATGTTTTGAATGAAAGTATTTCTTTAAAATAAATCTTACTGACCCAAACCTCTGACTGGTAGTGTATCACAAACATATATTAATTATTTAATGAATTAAAAATTGAAATGGTTCATAAACATATGCATAATACATTTACATCCATAATCTTGATTTAAGAATGTTTATATATTTGTGCTGGAAAACAAGACAGAAACACTGAGGAAGAAAACTTGAAACTTTATGCTTCATGTCTGTGTGTTTCATCTCATTAAAAATATTTCTTTTCTTTTCTTAGCTCACAAAAGAGAAGGAGCACGGCAAACTCAATCCTCGACCTGGAAAGGTGAGAAACTCCTACAAGTGTTCCTGTCTTTAATGTTGTATTAACGCCTGATCATCTACTGATGAGCTGGTTATATCAGAGAGAAATTCGATGTTTCACTTTCCAAATAAGGCCGTTTTATTCTGTAAAATCCAAATTGAACGTTAAAGAAATGTTTTAGGTTTAATAAAAATGATGCACTATTCTGCTGACCACCAGAGAAAATCACTTCAACACGGATTGAAACAAAATCTCACATTTACATGAATGCACTTATAATGAAGGTCTATGGAGTGCTGCACAAAGATGAACATTAAAATACAGTTAGAGATGAACTCCTGTGAACTCCTGAGGAAAGCCTGAGGCTGGTGTGTGTGAAACAGCTGTTCTGACACACACACACACACATTTGGACAGAACGACAGAACTTTAAATGTCACGACTGACTGCAAAAGACATAATCTTCTTTTCAAATGGTTTTTATCAGAAATAATGTGTTATAAATGAATAGCCTGTGATGACACCAGCACCAAGTTATGTTTTATACTCGGAAGTTTTATGCAATGTGAGATTTTATCTCTCCTGATTGTGACTTTATATCTCATAGTTTGTTTGTTTTTTGCTCTCTGGTGGGAATATTAAACCACAATAAGGCTTTTTTCCAGAAGGCATGATTGACTTGCCACTGACATTTACATTTCTACACCTCTTTTATATATTTGACAACTCGTTTTGAAGTAGTTTTGGCTGACACTCCTGTGTTCTTCATCAGCAGCAAAGTAAGCGATTTAGAAAAGGTCACCGAAACTGGATTCTCAAGCTTATTCTTCTGTTTTCCTCCTGTGACATCGACTGCATCAGTGTAATATTGCAGCCCATTAATGTTGTATTAATGCCTGATCATCTACTGATGAGCTGGTTATATCAGAGAGAAATTTGATGTTTCACTTTCCAAATAAGACCGTTTTATTCTGTAAAATCCAAATTGAACGTTAAAGAAATGCTTTAGACAAATGACAGAACTTACACTTACATTTACATTTATTCATTTAGCAGATGCTTTTATCCAAAGGAACTTACAAATGAGAACAATAGAAGCAGTGAAACTAACAGTAGGACAACAATATGCAAGTGCTGTGACCCTCCCAGTTTAATCTAACGCTGTACATGTACTTTTTTTATTTATTTTTTATAAATAGATATAGAATAGAAGAGAAAGTGTTAGTAATGGATCAAGTGTTGCCGAAAAAGATGCGTCTTCAGCCGTTTCTTGAGAATGTCCCTGGACTCATCCGCTCTGGTTGAGTTAGATCATTCCTCCAGCAGGGAACAGTCCAGGTGAAGGTCAGGGAAAGAGATTTAGTGCCTCTGTGAGATGATGCACCACAAGACGGCGTTCACCTGCAGAGCGCTGGGTTCTGGATGGCACGTAGGTCTGAAGTGATGAGTTTAGGGAAAAGGGAGCAGAGCCAGTGGTTGTTCTGTAGACAAACGTCAGTGACTTGAATTTGATGCGAGCGGCTGTTGGAAACCAGTGCAGTGTAGTGAGGAGAGGAGTGACGTGTGCTCTCTTCGGCTCGATAAAGACCACTCTAGCTGCAGCATCTGGATCAGTTGCAGAGGATTGACAGTGGAAGACCAGCCAAGAGAGCATTACAGTAGTCCAGTCTGGATAGAACAGTTACTGAATGACAGTTTCGAATGACAGATCCTAGTGATGGCATGTAGATGGAGAAGGAATTGGTCCCAGCACTGAGCCCTGAGGCACTCCAGTAGCTAGATGTTGGGTCTTAGAGACCTCACCCCTCCATGACACCCAGAAGGACCTACCTGAGAGGTATGACTTGAACCATTGGAGTGCGGTTCCCGAGATGTCCTTCGTCTTTAGGATTGACAGGAGGATCTGGTGGTTAACTGTATCAAAGGCAGCAGATCCAGCAGGATGAGAACTGAGGATTTGGAAGCTGCTCTTGCCAGTCTCAGAGCTTCAATTACTGAGAGCAGGGCCGTCTCAGTTGAGTGTCCGCTTTTGAAACCAGACTGATTGTTGTCCAGGAGTCACAACGAATGGAAGAAGGGATACTTTAGGGTTAAGGGTAATTTAGATTGTGTTTCTTAAGCAGTGGGGTTACCCGAGCCTGCTTAAATACTGTGGGAAAGGTACCAGTGTGAAGAGAGGTGTTTGATGCGTGTGAGTGCGGGTACAACTGAGGATGAAATGGCCTGAAGTAGGTTAGTGGGAATAGGATCAAGCGGGACAGGTGGTGGGGCGATTGGAAAGGAGGAGTTTGGAGACTTCTGCCTCTGAGAGCAGAGAGAAGGAGGGTAGAATGTGTGTGTGAGCTGGTAAGACGTGTGTGTCAGTTTGTGGTTTGGTAAATTGGCTGCTGTTGGTGGTTGTTTTAATTATGAAGAATGTGGTAAAATCGTCCGCTGTTAGTGTTGATGAAGGAGGAGGAGGAGGGTTGAGAAGAGAGGAGGAGGTTTTGAAAAGCATGCGAGAGTCTGAAGATAACAGAAATAATGTGTTATAAATGAATAGCTAAGCCTGTGTTGACACCAGCACCAAGTTCTTTGTATGTTTTATACTTGGAAGTTGGAGAATCTGAAGTTTTGCGATGTGAGATTTTATCTCTCCTGATTGTGACTTTATATCTCATAGGTTTTTTTTTTTTTTTCTCTCTGGTGGGAATATTAAACTACAATAAGGCTTTTCCAGAGGCATGATTGAACTTGCCACTGACATTTACATCTTTTTTTATATTTGACAACTAATTATTAGTTGACGTTAGTTGACATTATACGTCAGTTAGTTTTGGTTGACACTCCCGTGTTCTTCATCAGCAGCAAAGTAAGCGATTTAGAAAAGGTCACCGAAACTGGATTCTCAAGCTTATTCTTCTGTTTTCCTCCCGTGACATCGACTGCATCAGTGTAATATTGCAGCCTGAAGGATCTGACACAATAAAAGTGCTTTTCTAAAGTAGGTCGTGATTCCCCGTCAGAGAAGATCGAGCCTCGTTCTGCAGTAACATCTAGAGTTCAGATGTCAGATACTAAACAATGCAGTCTTTGTAGAAAACACGAGCTGTTTGTGTTCTTCCTATCAGATGTTGATCTTCGACAGGCCAGGAATGAGCGGCCAGAGGATCGAAGTGCGAGGGGATGTTGTGGACGCCACACCGTGGGAGTTTACAGACACCATCTCAGTGCGAGTGATCAGAGGAGGGTGAGAGACATTCACACACACACACACACACACACACACACACACACACACACACACACACACACACACATTCTTGTACATCTATCTTTATGAGGACATTCATTGACACAATGCAATCTCTAGCCGCTTACCCTAACCTTACCCATCACAACTAAGTGCCTAACCCGACCCCTGACCCTAAACCGACCCTTAACCTCATTATAACCTTATCCCTAAAACCAAGTCTTGACCCTCAAACAGGCCTTTAAAGGCTCTCAGAGAGTGAGGACCGGCCAAAATGTCCTCACTTTACTCTCTCTGTCCTCACTCCACTGGTCTAACACTCAAACTGGTCCTCATAAAGATAGTCCACACACACAAACACACACACACACACACACACACACACACACACACACACACTCACACACACACACACACACACACACACACACACACACA
>FLSR01004880.1:5826617-5841931 GCA_900092035.1 Leuciscus waleckii
ATCCTCCCTTTGAACGCGAGTGTGTGTGTGTGTGTGTGTGTGTGTGTGTGTGTGTGTGTGTGTGTGTGTGTGTGTGTGTGCATCATCTGCTCCTAAAGCTGAAGGCCTATTGTTTTTTAACGGCTATTATTTGGATAATCTATTAGTATAATATTTCACACATTATCAGAGCTTGGCAGACAGATAATTATTACACTTTTAGACATTAGTCAGATTAATTAATATATTATAGCCTAATTAATGTTATTGTGAATTTATAATTTATAGTATTAATCATATAGCCTATAAGACATAATAAAAATCCTGTCATATGAGTAAAATGATATTTCGATAAAAATGGGCCATTATTATGACATAATACAGTGAGCTGGATTACCCATCAGATAACAGCGGCAGAATATCTTAAAGCAGTTCTTCTCCTATTTTAATATTCACAATCCTAAACAACCCTTGCAAAACTTGCAGACACATTTTATTGACTTAATGTATTACAAAATCAGTTGTTAAGTTTTCAATAAATGCAACAACAGCAGAAACATTAAAATAATAGTAATAATAACAACTATGGCCGGATCTGACGTACATCCTAATGTAATCTTCTAACATGTCGTGCCCGTGGACGGGGGGGGGGGTTCGGGTCGATCGAACGACTCTCCTCCTCACTGCCGAAGGGCCAGAATTTAAGCCAAATATGAGGTCACTGAGGGCCGGACCGCAGTATTTTTACAGGTGTATATAATAAATGTGGTGAAATAATTGCATAATATAGTATAACATTACTTCTAACATCTTATTGGATCGGTAAGATTTTTTATGTTTTTAAAAGAAGTCTCTTCTGTTCACCAATGCTGCATTTATATCATTAAAAATATAACACCAACAAAACAGTAATATTGTGAAATATTATTCTAATGTAAATCAGCAGTTTTCTATGTGAATATATAGTAAAGTGTAATTTATTCCTGTGATCAAAGCTGAATCTTCAGCATCATTACTCCAGTCTTCAGTGTAAAAATGATTAGCTGGCGTTCGTATCTTCAGTGAAATAAGTTGTCAAAGTTAAAAATAAGTCAAAGCTTTAGGAGGAGAAGAAAGAACAAAATAAAGAGACTGAGAGGAAAATCAAGAGTGATGGAGATGAGGAGAGAGCAGGGATTGACAAATAATCTACTGCCCACTGACAGGGTTTTAAAGCTTTTTCTTATCCTTTTTTTGGCCTTCAAACGTGTTGAAATGCTCATATGTAGATCAGAGAAATGTTGACATGTTCTTTCCTAATAAAAGGATCACGAATATAACTCTAAAGAACATTCTTTCCATGATTTGCACAAGCACTGGTTAAAGCTATAGGACTATAGGATAATTAATGGGATCATAATGGTCTTTTCCTGGCTTTGGAATAGGTATTATTTCTGATTCATGCCAAAAAGCTGGGATTTTTTTCCGATATCCAGATAGAGTTAAAAATTCTTCTAAGCATTTTCAGAAAAAGGTGAGGTAGATTCTTTAAACATTGGTAGTGATTTTTATCTGGTCCAACAGCTGTTGTGGGATTGTTTAAGGGCTCATTGTAGTTCTTCTATTGAGAAAAGCTGGTTGTATGGCTCTATATTACTAGAGCTAAAGTTAATTTACTCCTTCAGAAAGCAGAAAGTTCTCAATTGATTAATTATTTTCAAAAGTTTTTACTAGAATACTTGTTTTGAAGGCAAGATTAATCATGTTGTTTGTCATTTTCCTGTGAAATTCTGCACAGCACCTGGGCTGTCCTTCGGAAAGCGTGCAAATCTCTCATAACAAAGAGTTTGAAACTGATACTGCTTTTTTAATTAGCCATCTTTGTACTTTTGTTTCTTCCTCTCTTCCTTTAATGGTTACAATGATTGGGAAATGGTCACTTCCAAAAGATCATGATAAACTTTCCATGATAGGTCTAAAAAAAGTTCATGCTGAGAAACTGTCAAGTTGATTGCAGAGTATGTTCCATATCCCGGATGTAAATGAGTATTTGATCCATTATTTAAAAGATGAAAGGTATGGTTATCTATAAAATCTTCAATCGTCTTTCCTTTTGTATTGCAATGATTACGGCCCCACAGAAAGTTGTGGCAATTCAAATCTCCCATGAGAATAAAGGGAGATGAGCGACAGAGCGACAAGGTGATCCAGGTCCATGTGTGTCAAATTCAGGAGGAACGTAAATAGAAGAACACACACATCTGCTGTAACTGTGGTGGAAAACATCACAATGTTGTCATTGTTTTGATGCAGTGGAATGATCACCTGTGCAGTGTCCCATGTGGATCACAGAAGAGGAACTGTACTGGTTTACTGCAGTGTCATCATACTCCTGTCCCTGTAGATTGCTGTTAATATTGATATGACTATGAATCACATAATATCTTATTATAATGGCAGTACCACCAGAAGCCTGCTTGTTATTGGCGCCAAAAGTATTAAAAATAGTAAAATGTATGATAATTGTATCTCCTGAAGACATACAACAAGAGGACAAATAAATACAATTAAATGCTACAACTTCGTAAAATTAGCCCTGACACCACGACACTTCTATTGGATTGGATGATATGGATGACATCTTTAATTTGTCTTGCCTTTGAAGTTTCTTCTTTTGATTGTGAAGATCTTGCCTTTCTGTTCTTTTATTTGCCTTTTGATTCTCAGTTGTTGAACTCTGATTGAGATGAATGTCGCTCTGAATTCCTGAATTCTTCATCCTTGAGAGAAGATTACTATAGTTTACAGTTTGGGGTTTATCTCTATGCGTTCAGGTGATATCTGACTGGCAATCTATGGTTTCACAACTTTTTTGACAGTAGAGGTTAAATATTTATTCAAAATGAAAGTATGGGCAGCAGCCACCATTGTCTTTGCTTCGGGGTAACTGATCCTCTTTGTACATCTGACCTTCTGTATTTCCTTTTCTTTGATCCACATGGGACACAGGTTTGATGCAGCTGAATGATCACCTGTGCAATGACAACATTCTGAAGGTATTTCACAACTCTCCTTGTCATGGCCTTCCTCACCACAGTTACAACAGATGTGTTTGTTGTTGCAGCTATTGGACCCGTGTCCGTAGTTTCTTTTTTTTATCAACATTTTATTATATCTGTATCAGAAACATATATCTGTCTCTCTTTTGATTATTAATCTTTTTCCCCTCATCTTCATCTTTCCTTTCACTTCCCTCATCTAAAATATAAAACACAATTATAGACTGATATTTTTCTATTTTCAGGGGTTTAGAAAATGGATGATTCATTATTAGGGCTGTCCATTTAATGCAAAATATCACACAAGTACTGTTTATCTGTCCAGAATAGCACGGGTGGAAGTGCGAACTGATTTTATAAACAGTTCAATAAATCAGAAGTTAATTACTGCTCTTCTCTCTAGTAATATGGCACATAGTCTTAGAGCTCAAACATGACAATCTGGGGCTCAGGTCAGGAAGCAGACAGACTGGCTAAACCGACCGTCTGCTATTTGTCTCACATCACCAAGGTCAGATAAATCCCATTTCACCTAGATATCATCATATAGAGACTGTGTCTGTTCCCCGAACTAGGACAAACAAAAAACTTCCAAACCCATCTAAGGGTAAAAATTGAATTGATGTTCAACAAATAAAAAACAGATATAATACAAATTAACAAGTGATAAAGCTTGGGTTGCTGAATATTTGATCCCTTACTTCAATAGCACTTATTGTTAATGATATGATTACAGACTATAATCTAGATGTGCTGTGTTTGACAGAAACCTGGCTAAAACCAAACGATTACATTACTTTAAATGAGTCCAACCCGCAAGATTACTGTTATAAACATGAACCTCGTCTGAAAGGCAAAGGGGGAGGTGTTGCTGTAATTTATAGTAATATCTTCAGAATTACTGAGAAGTCTTGTTTTAAATATAATTCTTTTGAAGTTTTGGTGATTAATGTAACACTATCTAGTGTAAATGATAAATCACGTTTGAGATTTGTGCTGGCTACTGTATACAGGCCACCAGGGCACCATACAGACTTTATCAAAGAATTTGCTGATTTTCTATCAGAGTTAGTACTGGCTGCAGATAAAGTCCTAATTGTTGGTGATTTTAATATCCATGTAGATAACAAAAAAGATGCATTGGGATTGGCATTTAAAGACATTCTTAACTCTATTGGAGTTAGACAACACGTGTCAGGACCTACTCATTGTCGTAATCACACTCTAGATCTAATATTATCACACGGCATTACTAATGCAGTTTTGACAGAACTGGGCTAATATGGTCATACTTCCTTACCAGAACCAGGAAGTAAGACCATATTAGCCCAGTTCTGTCAAAACTGCATTGGCTCCCTATTAAACATCGATCAATTTTAAATATTGCTGATTACTTACAAAGCACTAAATGGTTCAGCTCCGCAGTGCTTGAGCGAGCTCTTAACGCATTATAGTCCTTCACGTCTATTGCGATCTCAAAATTCCGGCCAGTTGATAATACCTAGAATATAAAAATCGACTGCTGGCGGTAGATCCTTCTCCTATTTAGCACCAAAACTTTGGAACACTCTTCCTAACATTGTCCGGGAAGCAGACACACTCTGTCAGTTCAAAGCTAGATTAAAGACACATCTCTTTGACCTAGCATACACATAATACCTTATAGACTTCTATAATCCAATGTTAGGCTGCATAGATTAGGTCAGCTGGAACCGGGAACACTTCCCATAAATCCTGATTTATTCCCGCAGCCTGCCGTATCCAGATCTGATGAAGGACCTTCGCCTGGACCCGATGACAATGCAGTGCTGAAGTGCCAACTAGTCTCTCCCTATGGAGGATCCCTTTACCACTCTACAGATAAAGCGTCGTCGGGAAACTCAATTCGCGTACCTACCCCGAATTGATCAAATAAAATAAAATTCTGTATCAAAAATATAAGGAAACACCAGTACTTTGTTTAGGCTTGGTCTGTAGGGAATTACAAACCTGCGCACATATATTCAAACGCACATAACTATAGAACCAGTTCTTAATGCGCATGTGAACGCCATCAGCGTTTCTCACAGGTTCGCGTTTAAAGTCTGTGTAGAGAGAATGGTGTCGTCTTAGCGGCCCCTAATTTAATAACAAATGATCGTTGCGATGGGAGCGAATCAATCAAAACTAACTTTAGCTGGAAAATAACTTTAAGAACCGCTATAAAGCCAAAACAATCTTACCTTAAATTATACGTTTATCTCTGTAAAGCTGCTTTGAAACAATCTACATTGTTAAAAGCGCTATATAAATGAAGATGACTTGACTTGACACGGAATAGATGTTTATGCTGTTGAAATTCTGCAGCAGAGCGATGACATCTCAGATCATTATCTAGTCTTGTGTAAACTTATTTAGCCAAGCTGCAAAGTCGACTCCGTGTTACAAATATGTTAGACCTATCACTTCTGCCACTAAAGATTGCTTTATCAATAATCTTCCTGATCAGTTTTATCATCACAGCATCCCAGATAGCTTAGAAGAACTTGATATTGCGACAGAAACTTTTAACTCTCTCTTTTCCAGCACTTTAGACACAGTTGCTCCTTTGCGCTTAAAGAAGATTAAAAAAATAGTCCAACGCCATGGTACAACGAGCACACTCAGGCCCTTAAAGGTTGTATCAGTGATTTCAGGCCCAAAAAAAAATCTTTCCTAACGATCCGCTAGCTGCCCGCCCCATAAGCATGCCGTCAAAAAAACGCGTCTCTGTAGGCAGCCTAGGCTCTGAGATCTGCACACAAAAACAATTAGGTTCACCAACCACTCAAAACCAAAACAAATAGTGTTCCAACCAATCACCGACAGGGGGAGGGTGTTGTGAGGTTTTGAGCCAACTTCTTCTTCAGCTCCGACTTCGCGTGCAGCCGTGCACAAGCGCAAAACCTCACAACACCCTCCCCCTGTCAGTGATTGGTTGGAACACTATTTGTTTTGGTTTTGAGTGGTTGGTGAACCCAATTGTTTTTGTGTGTAATTTTTTTTTGGGCCTGATATCACTGATATAACCTTTAAAGGAACACGCCGACTTTTTGGGACTTTAACTTATTCACCGTATCCCCCAGAGTTAGATAAGTCCATACATACCCTTCTCATCTCCGTGCGTGCTGTAACTCTGTCTGACGCACCCACCACTAGCCTAGCTTAGCACAAAGACTGGAGGTAAATGGCTCCAGCTGGCATACTGCTCCCAATAAGTGACAAAATAACGCCAACATTTTCCTATTTACATGTTGTGATTTGTATAGTCACAGCGTGTACAAATAACAAGGTCACATGAGACACAGCCAATATAGTTCCCAGTATGTATACGGATACATACTGGGAACTATATTCTCAGAAGGCGAAGCACTGCTACTTGGGCGTACCTTTTAGCTGGCTATATTAAACCGCTTGTTAAAAAAAACGCAACTTGATCGTACAGAATTGGTCAATTACAGGCCGATCTCTAATCTACCCTTTCTGTCAAAGATACTAGAAAAGGCGGTATCCTCACAACTATGTTCCTTTTTAGAAAGAAACGATATCTGCGAGGATTTTCAGTCAGGATTTAGACCATACCATAGTACTGAGACTGCTCTCATTAGAGTTACAAATTATTTGCTCTTATCATCTTATCATCTCTGCTGGCGGTAGATCCTTTTCCTATTTATCACCAAAACTCTGGAACAATCTTCCTAACATTGTCCGGGAAGCAGACACACTCTGTCAGTTCAAAGCTAGACTAGCGTCTACGCTAATATTAGTCTCTCTGTTTATCCCGAGGTTTACCGGCATCCGCCAGATCCAGGTCATATCCAGATTTGATGAAGGACCTGCGCCTGGACGCGACGACAGCGCAGTCCTGAAGTGTCAACTAGTCTCTCCCCTGTGAAGGCCTCCCTCCCCTCCCTTTACCTCTGTACAGATAAAACGTTGTTGGGATAATTCCGTTTTTTTGTAGCTACGTGGAAGCGTTAAAAATTCTGTATTATAAACTTTAAAGCCAGACAAGTGGTTTGTTGAGGGTTGGTTTGTAGGGAAGGACTACACGCCTGCTCACATTTATTCAAACGCGCATACCTATAGACTGAACTCGTAATACACATGTGCACGCCATCAGCATTCTCACAGGTTGGCGTTTTTAAAGTTTGCGTAGAGAGAACTTTAGAGTTTTCTGTTTAAACAGTATTGTGTGTAGGGGTCTGACAGGTCAGTTTAGCGCAAAGGCAATTATTCATTTATAGGGAATTCGAAAGAATCCCTTATTACGGCCGAGCAAATGACTCGTCCAGCGTTCATTTGAACCGGCCTTAACTATCAGCTCTGCAGCGGATATACATATCCAAACTATAGTGCAACACTATTTATTAGCAAGGTAACTTAGATCAGCAGTTTAAGACATTAAATTCGTAAGACATAACAAAGAACAATTATCTTTAAAATACAAACAAGACTTTATTGATTATTCTAACACATAATACTAATATCTAACACAAACACACGCTCACACATTCATACGAGTTGCAGAAAGAGAGTGACGAAAGAATGAGTTTTAAGGGTGACATGATGAAATCACAAGTTTCTATATGCACTTATAAGACATGACCTGAACGAACCATCAATCACCGGTCACAATAGTGACCGTTTCTGGATTTAATAAATAAGTAAATATATTAGAAAATAGATAATCACGACACGAAGGCGCCGGCGGGTGAACCTGGAGTTTTTCTCATAAATGAACCGAAACTCAGCGTATAGCCTACTTGCCTGACAGACCTGAGACATATATATAAAGCCTGAAATGTCTACTTTTAAACAGAACAATTCAAAACGAAAGAAAACAGACTGCTCTCTTGAATCCGTATGAAATGTGCATTTCTCTCTGGGGCGTTCATACTGCGAAGATCGCGAGTCAGCATCTTTCCAGCCGACACAGACATAAAAAAATGGTTTGTTAGTAAACAATTAAAATGTCTCCTGCTATCTTTTACATAATCATAATCATTAATTTTGCCGGTTCGTTGTGACAGCTTTTAGGTGCGTTATTGGCAGCACCACCCTTACATGTTACATGAACGCATCAGCACCGAAAACATGGAGCTTTTTTTCTTTTGGGGGCATTTTGTTTGTGTTCAGATTTTCTCAGTTGTCTTTAGGCGCGATGTTAGAGGACGCTGCTAATAAAGTTGCTAGTATGGCCTACACATATTGGATTCACGTTTATTATTATAGGCTATTTAAAAAAAATACCCCATTTTTTATGCCGTTCGTATCATTTTATTTTGTTGTATTTATCCGCCACACCTTGGCCGGTCCGTGAAAATATTGTCTGATATTAAACCGGTCCGTGACGCAAAAAAGGTTGGGGACCGCTACAAGTGATATACATTTAGATTTTTTTTCCTTTTTTGGAGCGAGCGGGGGGCGATTTGAGTGGAGCGCGAAGCAAACTGCGTTGAGCGCTGAGCGAAAATGAGCGGAGCGGCCTGATGTAGCTTTGAGCGGGGGAGCGGAGGGGTGAACAGTTCCGTGAGCGATGAGCGGAGATTCTCACCGCTCCACTCCGCTCATATGCTCTGATGTTAACATAAAGATAGGACATAGATTTTTGGTACACATCATGTTTAAGGTCTAGTATTGATATATGCATTTGCAATTACTCAACTTTGTTTAATGTGGTCATAGAACTCACAAACATGTGACCTATATTCAGTCTGTCCAATGGTTGATACAACACAGTATCCCACCGATCACAATTGTGACCGATCATAAAACACACTTTTCACAACTTTTCCATGAAAATTTCTAAAAATTATGACTGATTGTTTCAAAGGGATACTAATGACACATGATTTGGATATTTTTGTGTCTGGGAAAAATTTGGGATTAAATGGGTTAACCCTTCTATCGTTTCTTAGGCGGGTTATTAAATTTATATCAATGCAGCAGTTCAACTAAGAGTCTTTGATGGCTACTTGCTTGTCTTTGTGTTCCTTTTGGGGATTCCCTTTGTCAGCGTAAAATACGGAAACGAAAAGTAAGGGAAAGAGAATTGAGACCAGAGTAGTTAGATATCTTGAATGAAGCTGTAACCCATATTCTTCTGAGCTTGATTTGGGTTCTTTCGTCTGCTCGTCTACATGGTTACTCGTCTGTCTGGATGCATTCTAATGCATTCTGGAATCTTCTCTAGCAAATACTCCCCCCTGGACCTAAGATTTTAAACTCAAATGTTTGTCCAGCCTCCTGGATGAGTTCCAACCAATTAGGCACTGTCTTTATTTGAGAGATGGCATTTTCTTCACTTCTCATTGTAAATCATGCGTTATCTGTGATCTCTTTACTCTCCAGCTCTAGCAGAGAGTACAGAGGCCACAGTTTAGACATCATTCCTATTATAAGATTACGAAACATTTTACACAGATTTCAATCAAGCCATCTTCATAATTGTGAACATACGATCACACTGATAGGAAACAAGACACACTTTCATTCATACATCTAATAGTTATAACAATTACATGACTTTTATGTGATCTAAGCATAATAGACAAATATATAGGTTGTAGACACAATATAAAATGATGTGGTATACGATGTTTGATTATAAGTCAGTCAAGAATTGTTTTGGGATGAATTTATGTATTTTGATACGTAAAGTCTCAGTCTCTGTGGTTATAAGAGATTTCAACCCTGGGGTTGTTCAGAGGTCCTTAAGAAGAAGAAGATCTGTTTTGTATATCAGTCATGGGATCAAGCAACAACTTAAGCCGGCCAACGCTATAAGCCAGCAAAGCGGTACCTCTCCCAAGCGCCAGGGCCCTCGGCCGAAGCTCACGCTGGACCATGAGCCTAAGAAGCCGTCCTAGCCGGCGGAAAGAGGGGTCCATGTCCCGCTGCAGCCGGACCACCCCCGAAGATCGCTCGAGTGCCTCTCACAGCCCCGTCTTTAGTTCAGGTGGCTGGAGTTGTGTTAAATGCAGAACATGGGCCCATCAATTGTCACGCACCCCTGCACTGCACCCAAATTCTGTTTTAACAGCGACCCACACAGAGCACAAATCGAGCAAATTTTCTCACATAAACCTCTGTCAGTTCGGACCTCCGTGTCTGGGCCATTATTTTCTCGTTCTGAAGACAGACGGCGGCCTGAGACCCATTTTAGATCTCAAACACCTGAACAGGGCCCTCATGGTACAGCCATTCAGGATGCTTAGGACCAGATACATTCTTTCGCAAATTCACCCAGGAGACTGGTTCTTCTTAGTAGATCTAAAATACGCTTACTTTAACATCCAAGTGAACCCCCATCACAGGCCATTCTTGAGATTCGCCTTCGAGGGGCAGACATATCAATACACAGTCCTACCATTTGGATTGGCTCTAGCGCCTTGTACATTCACGAAGTGCTCTCTCCCCCCTGAGACAGCGAGGAATGTGTATCCTGAACTACCTCGACGACTGGCTCATACTGACTCAGTCAGAGGCGGAGTCCTATACTCACAAAGCCTGGCTCCTTGGCCATCTAGAACGCCTCAGGCTCAGGGTAAACTTCTCCAAGAGTATGCTGTCCCCCACCCAACGGATCACGTTCCTGGGAACAGTTCTCGAGTCTGTTCATATGAGAGCATGGCTCACGCCGGACCGAACTCTATCGATCCAGCAGTTCACCGCGTCGTTCAGGGTGGGCTCCCGTGTGCCCCTCAGAACGTTTCAAAGGGTTTTAGGCCTTATGGCTTCGGCATCCTCAGTACTCCAACTAGGCCTACTGCGTATGCGCCCCCTTCAGCTGTGGCTAATGCTTCGTGTTCCAGCCCATGTGTGGGTTCGGCCTTGTAAGCATCAGGGTAAACCAGCGCTGTACCAGAGCTCTGGCCCCCTGGAAGGACACCAGCTGGAACCAGCAGGATGTGAGCATGAGTTTGGTTTCAGAGAGGAGAGTTATCTCAACAGACGCTTCCAACCTCGGTTGGGGAGCCCTGTACGAGGGCAGGCCTGCCTCCGGCCTCTGGTCGAGCTCTGAGAAATGCCTACACATCAACTGCCTCGAGATGAGAGCAGTTTCTCTAGCCCTAAAAATATTCCTCCCACATCTGGTGGGACACCACGTCTTGATCCATACGGACAACATGGCTGTGGTGTCCTACATAAATCGCCAGGGCGGCCTCAGGTCTTGCAACCTGTTCACCATAGCCAAACAGCTCCTGTTATGGGCTCACGCCAACCTGCGCTCACTCAGGGCAGCTCACGTGCCAGGCACGATGAACATAGGAGCAGACATGCTTTCTCGGGGCAATGTTCCCCCAGAAGAATGGTCTCTCCACCTCCGGATGATTCTTTTGTTGTGGAAAGTCGTTTTGTTGTTAGCGAGGCAGAGGTAGACCTTTTCGTCTCAGAAGACAACTCTCACTGCCCAATCTTCTTTTCAAAGAGCAGAGATGCGCTGGCCCACGAATGGCCCAGCCTCCCCCTTTACGCGTTCCCTCCGGTCTGGATGCTCCCCCAGGTCATCGAACGGATCAGGAGCACCAAATGCGCAGTCCTCCTTGTAGCCCCCCTCTGGCGAACTCAGATTTGGTTCCCAGAGCTGATGCAGCTGTCTGCGACAGCTCCGTGGCCAATCCTGCTGAGGAGCTACCTCCTCACGCAGGCAAACAGGACAATCTGGCACCCCGTCCCGACTTGTGGGCCCTTCATGCGTGGCGCCTCAACGGGTGCCCCAGGACCTCCCAGAAGGTGTCCTAAATACCATAATGGAGGCTAGAGCTCCGTCCACTAGGCGCCTCTACCACCTCAAATGGTCAGTATTCTCCAGCTGGTGTCTAGCTCGGAACCTCGACCCGTATACTGGAAGTACCAATGGTATACTTTCTCCAAGAGCTGTTGTGTAGTACTCTTTCTCCAAGAGCTGTTGGACGCGGGGCGATCCCTCTCCACGCTCAAAGTGTATGTGACAGCTATTGCAGCTTTTCATTTACCAGTGGCTGGCTCTTCTTCGGGTAAAAGCGATCTGATCGTTCGCTTCCTTAAAGGAGCCAGGAGACTTAACCCGCCTCGGCCACCTTCGGTGCCTGCCTGGGACCTATCCTTGGTTCTGCGGGCTCTAAAGGGACCTCCCTTCGAGCCACTTCAGTCGGCTGTTCTGAAATCCCTCTCTCTTAAAACTGCTCTGCTGTTAGCACTAGCGTCAGTTAAAAGAGTTGAGGACTTGCAAGCACTCTTCACGGGCGCTTCCTGTCTTGAGTTCGGGCCCAATGACTCCAAAGTCGTCCTTAAACCAAGACACGAATATGTACCAAAGGTGCTCTCAACTCCGTTCAGAGCCTAGTTTATTTCCCTATCAGCTCTTCCCGTATCGGAAGATGATAGTGATGCCCGCATGCTCTGCCCCGTCAGAGCCCTGAGAATATATCTAGAGCGTTCTGCCTCTTTCAGACAGTCTGAACAGCTCTTTATCTGTTTCGGGGGCCACACCAAAGGGCTGCCGGTCACGAAACTCACACTGTCGAGATGGATAGTGGATGCCATCTCTCTGGCCTACACCTCTATGGGTCTTCCGTCCCCATAGAGCTCAATCCACTTGGGCATGGTCCAGTGGAGTCCCCATTGAAGACATTTGTGCGGCGGCCGGCTGGTCCGCTCCGCCCACATTTGCAAGATTCTATAATCTAGAGGTTCCCGCCTTGCAGGCATGAGTTCTCTCCATCTAGGGCCCTGGCTCTTTCGACCCAGACCTATGTATGACCTAGGCCCCCCCTGCGGTGGCCTCTGTACTCTCTATGTGTAGTGTATATCATTCTAAGGCCCGACATTCTGGTCTATGATGATTCAGACTACTCTGTTATAAGTCTCGGGGCTCCCCGGACACCTCGAGTAGCCACTGGCGAATAGCACGGTGTTTTAAAATGGGTTCCCATAGCGTTTGCAATGTAGTACGAGAGAACCGTTCTCGTAAGGGAACGTACTTGGTTACTTTCGTAACCTCGGTTCCCTTAGAGATAAGGGAACGAGTACTGCGTTGCCTGCCATGCTATTTCGCCCATATCAGGTGTAGGGGTGACCCTTAATAGTCGAAGATTCGATGCTTCGATTGGAGGAGCCTGATTCGACTATCGATCTCACGGTCGAATCTTCGCAGAGGTGTTATGAAACGAGGATCATGCCACTTTGGCTATATGAGGGCGCTCAATGTCTGATTTCACATAGAACTAGCTTTTATGTCAATACGTTAATATTCAGCCTATTATGATAATGCTGTAGGCCTATATAAAAATGTGCAAAGAAAGAAGCTTTTAATAAATATTTTTTAACGTGCGTGAATAAATCCAAACACCCCGTGACAGATTTAAGTTTCACTTTCAATCCGTGACCGACAGAGGAGCATCTTCGCGGCAAGGATTTAAATCTTTAACAATGTATGGGATAAGAAAATCTAAAGTGTGGATGTACACCATCAGAAAGGATATTCTCCAAGGCTGGATTTAGCATCAGGAAAACCATGATCGCACTTCTGCCGGCCAACGTTAACATATTTCACGCATAGACTGGGTTTCACGTCAGAATGTATTTTATCCGCACGCACAATTTGAAAAGACTCCAACGGACAGACAGAGTGAAAGACTTTCAGGATTTGTTCTCTCGATCAGGTACAAGTGATTTCAAAACTTTTCAGCCGGTTCTAATTTTATTTTTAGATGCTGTGAACATTTTTAGCTAAAAAGACTGCCACTCGAGTTTAGCATTTATTGTTGTTTCTGCAGTTAAAAAGACAAAGTTGAAAATTCTGGCTACGATCGTTATTTAGTTGCTCCAGAGGCGTGCGACCTCTGACATATATAGCAATTGTAAGTCGCTTTGGATAAAAAGCGTCAGCTAAATGAATAAATGTAAAATGTAAATGAAATGCAAATCCTGTCTGCAGTGTGGCCTTTCTGGAGTTATTTATGTTATTTCTTAGTTTTATTGATCCAAAATGTTTTTATAATTTTTTTTTCTATATCTTTGTGTGATTTTCTGTACATCGCGGCTTTGAAATGTTAAAGCCCTGCCCCCAGCCCCACCCCCATACACATGATTCGACTATTAGTCGACTATAGGCAAGACTTGACGATTCTGATTCGACTATGAAAATCCATAGTCGGGGACACCCCTAATCAGGTGCTTCGCTTCAGTCGATTTAACCTGTCCTATGGCGAATTTTCTCTGAATTTATACTTAAGCCACGCCTATTTTGGCTGGCAATGCACCAAGCGCTCCGATTGGAGCGTGTCTCTGCTGATTCGCCATAGGTTCGTGCAGTTGCCGCAGCACAGCCAATCAGCTCGCTTCAATGCGAGCCATGATGCTCTTGCTGTGCAGCTGCAATGCGTTTTAAAATAAAGGCTTCAATATTCTCGAGAAAAGGAGTTTCCCATAGCGTTTGCAACGCAGTACTCGTTCCCTTATCTCTAAGGGAACCAAGGTTACGTAAGTAACCAAGTACATTTTCCTTGTTGATCTTCGTTTTGCCTTCTACCTGCACCACGCTTAGGAAAGGTGACAAATTCAATGACTTAATCATTAATCAAGACATTTACCGCCACCTACTGGCACTTTTAGTTTCTTATTTAGAGTATAATTTCATTAAAAATGTTTTCATATTTCCATATTATAAAAAAAAACATTAAAGGTATACTTCATCCAAAAATGAAAATTCAGTCATGATTTACTTAACCTCATCGTCCAAAAATTGTATGTCTTATAAATTCTATGCTGAATCACATATTTCTTTCTGAAGCTAATTTTTGTAATGTCTATTTGATGCTTTACACAATGACTTGATGTGCGACTAATCTGCGATTAATTTGATTAATTAATAAGATTGTTAGATTAATTAATTGCCACATCATGTTAATAATCAGATTAAAAGTTTTAACCACTTGACAGCCCTATTCAATATATTGGTAATTAATATATTCTATGAGAATTTATATTTCAAGTTTTGACTATAAATGTCACATCCATAACGCTGGAATAGCTCTACATCCAAATGGAAGTAACCGACTTGTGGTCAGATCACCTGAGACAGATCTTAATACCAGGTGTAAACCGGGCCTCTTATTGTCCCACATACTTGAGTATCTGCACTGCACAGTCCTTCAGTTTGTCAGAGAGCAGCTTGACTCCTGATTCTCCTGGGTGATTGTAGCTCAGATCCAGCTCTCTCAGGTGTGAGGGGTTTGAACTCAGAGCTGAAGACACATAACCACAGCCTTCCTCTGTCACCATACAGCCAGA
>FLSR01004880.1:5842531-5856205 GCA_900092035.1 Leuciscus waleckii
AATAGGCCTTTTTCACGGAAGTTAGAACGCACATCCGGTTCAGCGTTTGTTGTGTAAAGCGACTTCCGGTCGAAACAACAATGGCTGAAGCAACATCGAGGTGTCACTGTAGCATCCCTCATTGCACAAATAATAAGCAGTGACAACCATATTTGAGTTAATGCTTTTCCAAGCAATGACTGTCTGACAAAGAAGTGGATGCATGCTATTTGACACGTAGAAGTCCCGACGTTTAAGATCCCTATAAGTATCACATTTGTTTGTAGCCGACGCTAATTACACTGCCGCTACTGGCAGTACACATTTTTTTAAATATAATATACTATAAGATTTATTTTTTGTTAATAGGCTATCTTCATTACCTAGAGATATAATTAAATTAATATTTACTAATTAATTAATAAGTATTAAACAAGTTAAATTAAACAAGTAGCCTAGTCAAAACACATCTAACAGAACAATGTTTATTTTTTACATTGTGTTCTTATTTTTTATTAACGAAATGTCAATTTTCGTCTTTATAAGAGACGACACAAAAATCTTCAAGATAGCCTATACAGCCTACAATCTTCAAATGTATAACGGATTGTCACCTTATAAACAATCCTTTGGAATTGTGGTGGAATAAGCAATGCTATATTGAAATACTTTATTTTATTAGTTCATTAACTATGCCAACTCAACTAATGTATGTAAAGAGCTGGATACTAATTACTAATTAATGTCAACTATTAAATGTAGGCTACTGATAAGAGTTGCCATAGACTAAAGATTTTTTCTAGACTAGTAGTCATTCATTTAAGCAATTACTAATCGCACATTTATATTCAATCCTTGGTATAGGCTATAGCCTATATATTCCGCGCTCAAGCGCATACATAAAACTTGCCGCAAAGCACCGGCAAAAGTAGGCTAATGATAATAAATTTGTCTGAAAAAATAACAAAGCATTTTAATTGTTTATTAATAAACGAGTGTTTTCTAAATCAGTGTCGACTGCAAACATCTCCATACATCTCCGCTGTAAAGTAGATGCACCTTTCATCGGACAGGATTACATCAGATAGTACCGTACGTATTGGCTTTCCATTGGATTTTTTTCGTTGGTGAACATTTCAAGTTTTATAGATATATTTCTCATGTCTGTGAGGCTAGTGATACGCTGTTTTTTCAGTTCATTTTTGAGATACGCTCCAATTCACAGAGATCATGAAAGCGCGTCCTGTTTCTTTTATTTTACAAATGCACAACGTTTTCTTGTTGTTGTGAGTTTACACAAATAAAAGTAGTTGCGACTGATGTATTATTATTTTCTGTATGACCAGAAATGATGGAGTATTTTAAGTTGTTTCCACTGTTGATAGGAAAATGCGAGTGATGGCACCGGCGCGTCCATGTCATGCAGTGCGCGCTCCACACTCCGCACAAACACCTGGATATGTGCTTAATAATAGCGAACATTTATAGGTTAACGTTAGGGCGAGCGGCCATGCCAGACGGATAAGTCCTCTTCGTGTCTAACAAATTAAATCATACATTTTCTACGGCGAGTAAGCGCTGTGCCAGTGGGCGGCTGAAACACAACACTAGAGAAAGCTGGTGTTTTTCTTTAAATAAATTCGTTTAGGCTTTAAAATAAATATTGTTTGTGGGCTAATTAATGCCACAATTATTTGTTTATTTTATAGGCTACTTATATATTTTCATTTTTTGTTTTGCATTGAATACCATTTAAAGGATTTGTTGTGCACTGCAATTCCATCCTCCCATAAAGCCACCTTAAGATTTTTCTTTATAATAAAGGGTTTCTGCCTGGGTTCTCCCAAGGTTTTTTTTCTCCATTAGGTCACTTGATGGAGTTTTTCGGTTCGTTGCCACTGTTGCCTTTGGCTTGCTCAGTTGGGGTTATTTTGGGGATATTTAATTTAATTTTATCAATCAATAAATTCCTCTTGAAACAAACTTTGTTGTATTATTTAAATGTAATACTGTGAAGCTGCTTTGATACAATCTGTATTGTGAAAAGCGCTATACAAATATACTTGACTTGACTTGACTTAAATGGTGGCTTCAAAATGCTGAATCATTCAATAAAACCGCGCTGAGTGTTGCTTTTCTTTTGTAACTATTTGCGTCTGTGAAATAGAACAAAAACAGTCAATATTGTGTCTAAATTGTAAGTGACTACACATTAACTAGGCTACTTGTCTATTAAACTATAAATTCAATATGACATTTGCAAGGGTAATAATATTCAGTTGAACAGCCCAGCGAACACAGAACGTTGGAACAGCGTACCCAACCTTCTAACAACGTTTTAACAACATGTATAACTAGGTTGTGTGGTGAAGGTTGTTACAGCGTTGTCACAATGTTGACATTGAACCACCGTTCAGAGCCATTGCTGAAGGTTGTACCGAGGGTGTCTGGACAACCACTGGACGACACATGTACTCGTCACTGCCCTGAAGAGCCAATCAGCCTTTTAATTTTCAACCAACCGTTGGCCGTCTCGTTCTTCATCAAGCACGAGAGAATCAAGTTAAATTTACCTCAGCTAAATAAGATACATAATTATTCAAACACAACCTACAACTTCCTTTTCTAATGTGACATTTATTTGTTCAGTCTAACTCAATTTGATTACCTTATGCAGTTTTAATAAAGTTGAATTAACGTAACCTGTCATTGTTCTCTTCAAAGTGTGCACTTGCAGGTGTTGATTATAATTAACTTACTTTAAGTTAAGGAAAAACAACATTTAAAAAGTATATAATACTATATTATATAAGACTAATTCAAAATTGACCTCAAAACATAAGATGCTAAATGGGGGATATCTATATCTAGAATAAAAATAATAAATTGTCAGAAGGCCGTCTCTCAGTTGCTGAATGTCCCGCACTAACGCTACAGCCCTGTCACGCCCAATTCTACGTTGTTACGATGTTGCGAGTACGTAGACAGAGACGCTGCCATAGTAGAAATGCACCGAGCCACAGTTGTTGCCACACCGTAAATGTGTTTGCTGGAAGCTCTCTTAGTCGTGTTATGTTACTTAACTATATCATATCATATAAATAAAAAAACTCAACATTTTTACCTCAGTATGTTTCTTCTGTGAGTTTGTGTGTGCTCTTACACTTATTTGTTTTAATTTCTCCAGCCTCTCACAAAGAGACAGGCAGCGCAGCGACCAGAAATACACTATACATTATTACACTGACTGTACAAGATCAGAATCGTTTCTATCGGTCGGACACTTTAAAAAATCCACTTGTCCCGGACAAGAACTGTTTCTTTCGGACACGTTTGATACGGAGAACCGATGAGCTGGAGCTGCGCATGTGTGATAGCACCGTCTGATGCTGTGCTGATAATACTATGAGCCCGGGTGAACCCAGGACTTGAATGAGGGGGCGGATTCTGAGAAATGTACGTTTATTTAATAACAAATAAAATAAAATTCACTTTATATCTTTAAGACATGTAAGACATACATGTTTGCACCAGTACTGGGTTCATTTGCAAAGCGTAAATGTAAGAAACTTATCCGAGATGATGATGATGATTACTATTATTTAACTGAAGTTATTAAAATTTGAATGTATTTTTATTCACCGGGATGATAGAATTGACGTCATTACACGAGGACGTAAAAGAACTGGTGAACCGGTTCAGTGAAACGAATTGTCCGAAAGAACCGGTTCGGGAAAAGAACCAGACTCCCCATCACTACTGGAGTAACTGAAGCTTGTGTGAAGGATCGGCTCTTCTGAACGGGCGGAGCTGAAGCTCATTTGCATTTAAAGGCACACACACAAAACTGGCACGTTTTTGCTTACACCCAAAAAGGGGCAAATTTGACAAGCTATAATAAATGATCTGGGGGAATTATGAGCTGAAATGACACATTCCGGGGACACCATAGATTTATATTACATCTTGTGAAGGTAGCCTAGAAATCTAGACGCACCCTAGCGGCAGAAAATGTAATTTGCAGCCAGGATAGTCTAGAAACTCTCCGTTGGCTGCGAGCTGGAAAAACCAAACTCTAGTCAGGCCAATCACATCGTGTATAGCGTCGGTGGGCGGGCTTAACATAATGACGGCAGAGTTGTGACGGTTCCAAGTGAATTCCCTGCTACTTGAAAACAAAGAATGGCCAATGGAGTGGCCAATGAGTCCTGGTAATGGTGTGTTCCCAGACCCAACTTCTTGATGTGGGTCTGGCTTGTCAGGCTAGTGAAAAGGGGCATAATAATTATGTCACCTTTAATGCTAACATATTCATACTAAAAGCTAAAACACTTAAATTTCATGGGGCCTTTATCATGAGCAGGCCCCAGATGATTTAGATGATTTATGAGTCATCTAAATCACTCATAAATCTCAATAACTGGTCAAATAAGGCTTTTCCGGGACAAACATTTGTTTTGGCAGTCGCCAAAATGTTTCAATGCAGGAAAAAAACCCTGCGATAATAAAGCTAAAATATGGCCAGACAAAATCAGGACAAGTGTCCCTGAATAATAGGTGTAATAAGTGTCTGAGGTGAAACACATATTACTTTACAATAAATAGCTTTTATAAAAAGCTTTTTTGAAAATAAAGTATATGTAAAGTCTACTTGATCTTTTGGAAATATAGGGGTGTAAAAATTTACACTTTTGTATATTTTCAGTAAAGAATCCATAAATTAATCTGAACTAAAAGCAGAATCATAGATCTCGATCTGATTATAATCCCTGTCGCCTGTTGCAGAAACTGCTTAGACTAGTTTTACAGGTCAGTTTTTTCTTCAAGACTGGTCAAAACATTTAAGTCAGTTTCATAAAAAGATAGATTGGTCTAATTTGAGTCTGAAAAGTAAGACTGATTAGCTCTAAGTTACTGATAGTTGGTCAATCTAGTTCTTAAACGCAGTCTTAATTAAGCAGCTCTGTTGAAACTGGCCTCTGAAGACGAACTGGTCACTATAGGCCTAACGTTAACTTACATGCGTCACTACTCCCTAAAATTAAGGATGGCTGAAGCGAAACAGTCGTTCCGAAGCTTTGCGAGATCCCGAAGCGCAGATGTGTCGAAACACTGATCTGAAGCGTGATTCGAAACACCCATGTCACGTGACTATGACCAAACGAAGCCTCGAAGTGTTTCACTAAGTGTTTCATCAGGTGTGGTCCGCCGAATCAGCGTTTGATTGGAACGGTCGGGAACAGACCACACAATCGCACATCTGTATAAAAGTGAAATAAACGCATTTTGACCTCGTGGGTTTTTGTGAGAGGAGTTTGACTTTGAGATAGCGGATTTTTGGTGATATAGTGACATAGTGCGATTTGATTAGTTATAGGCAATTTAGACTTACATTTAAATTTACACAACACATTGACTGATAGGCTAGAGACAGACAGAGTATACATATAGTGACACATTAATAGATACATAGATATAAATATATATAGACAGCTAGATTAATAGATAGATACATATATAGATAGATTACAGATACATATATAAATACATATATTATAGATCGATACATATATAGATACATAGATTATAGATACATATCTAGATACATAGATCGATTCATATATAGATAGATAGATTTGGATAGATAGATAAAATGGAGGCTCCCCAGAAGAGATGCCGTACATCAGTGGTGTGGGAGCATTTCCATTTAGAAACCCCAAATAAAGTGAGATGTGTGTATTGTGATCAGCAGCTAGCCTACTGCAACAATACATCATCCATGATGCGCCATTTGAGGAGCACTCATCCTGCCATTTTGCAGGGTGCAGAGGATGGCATTCCCTGGCACATTTGGTTCAACTGTTTCATTGGTTCACGAGGCCTCGATTTTGCCATCACTACCTAAAATGACCGCAATCGAAAATATGATAGCAGTCAGAAAACATTCTACGATAATATGACATGATATCAGAAGCTGATAAATGTACTTACCGTGATGTGATATTTATGTCAGTTTTTAAGTCCTCGAAATGTGAATTTACACTTCAGTATCGAGTCTTTATACTTTCGGTTTGGACTCAAAGGTGTTTCCTCAGAATCGCGCATGCGCAGGAGACCTCAGGTGTCAACAACAGATAAACCCCGCCCATCTCTCTTCTTCTCTTAGTCTTCTGGCGGGTTTCAGTCTATGTTAAATGTGTTTAGCGCCACCTACTATACTGGAGTGTGTGACATAATGACTTCCTCATCTCAATTAAATGTTTAGTGATTTAACTCAAATAGATCTGCTAAATGAATAAATATCTAAAAGCTTTCTGTACTTTTCCTACATGTTAGGATTGTTGTCTTTGTTCACATGAGTGTTGGAGAAACCAATAACATGAACACAATATCATTTCTTTAGCGCAGATGAACAACAAACTGAACTTTAGAGGCCGAGAACTAGTGATGGAGAAACTCTGTTCTTTTCCAAACTCTGAATCAACTGAAGCGATTGATTGGCAGAATGATTGACTCTTCTGAAGCGCTGGAAACACCCTGGCGAACTCCTGCTGGTCAAACCTGTGTCACTGTATGACCAAACATCTATAATGATCAATCTTTATAAACACACTGCACATGTTTTCATCAGTGGCATTTATTACATATAATCTACCAGTAAATATGACGTGTCTGCATCATTTGTGCTTTTTGTAATGCTTGTTTGTGTGTGTTTTACGCAGGGCTTGGAGAATTAACTTTCACTGTTTCTCTCTGTGAACCCATGAACCATGTCTATATTTATTTACTTTTAAATTAGACATAGTTTTAATAATCATTTTACATATTCATTTGATATATAATTTTCTTCAGAATTACTGAATTCAACAGCAAGTTCTTGACATATTTCACACATTTTGTAAGTATAAACTGAAAGAACAAAAATGTACAGAAAAGAATCAAAAATATTTAACAACATTTATCAACCCATGAACCAGTTTCTATATGTTTTTTAAAGTTTTATAAATGTGTAAATATAATATTAATAATAATTGTAATGCCATATTTGTGATAAAAAGGCAAGAGTGTTATTGAATAGTCTCTTATTGACCTGATTAACCAAGCTGCGCATAAAAACCCTATGATTTAATAAAATAACAGATATTATACAGACACTTCATATTTAATGGTATTAGATGATTTGTTAATTTCATTTATTAAATTAGATGTTCAACACAACATTTGTAATGTGTTTGTAAAGGTGTTGTTCTGTGTGTTCGGGTCAGTTTTGCTGATTTACACTGTTTGACCAGCAGGAGTCGCCAGTGTGTGTTTGACTCTCGAGCGCTTCCAAACACTGAATCATTTAGTGAATCGGTTGATTCAGTTGATTCAAAGTGTGGAAAAGCTTAGGATGCGTCTCAATCCGCTCCAGAGCTTCCTAGCTGGTGAATCAGTGTATGGTGAACATGGTAAGGACAGTAAAGCTCACGACGTATCGAAATGCCCACTCATATAATAACCTCCCCGGACAAACCATCCATAAGTACGTGTTTGACGCTGTTTGACTCGCTTTATCTGCACCAAACACAAGACAGATGTCATCCACATTGTACGAACAAATGTTCCCAAACTTTCTGCTAAGAAATTAATTGTAAGCATCCAGATTGCGATATTCTTTTATGAGGTCATGCATTGGGTCAGAGGTAATGCATCGGGTCAGAGGTCACTCGTCAAGTCAGGTCAGAGGTCATGCATTGGGTCAGAGGTAATGCATCGGGTCAGAGGTCACTCGTCAAGTCAGGTCAGAGGTCATGCATTGGGTCAGAGGTAATGCATCGGGTCAGAGGTCACTCGTCAAGTCAGGTCAGAGGTCATGCATTGGGTCAGAGGTAATGCATCGGGTCAGAGGTCACTCGTCAAGTCAGGTCAGAGGTCATGCATTGGGTCAGAGGTAATGCATCGGGTCAGAGGTCACTCGTCAAGTCAGGTCAGAGGTCATGCATTGGGTCAGAGGTAATGCATCGGGTCAGAGGTCACTCGTCAAGTCAGGTCAGAGGTCATGCATTGGGTCAGAGGTAATGCATCGGGTCAGAGGTCACTCGTCAAGTCAGGTCAGAGGTCATGCATTGGGTCAGAGGTAATGCATCGGGTCAGAGGTCACTCGTCAAGTCAGGTCAGAGGTCATGCATTGGGTCAGAGGTAATGCATCGGGTCAGAGGTCACTCGTCAAGTCAGGTCAGAGGTCATGCATTGGGTCAGAGGTAATGCATCGGGTCAGAGGTCACTCGTCAAGTCAGGTCAGAGGTCATGCATTGGGTCAGAGGTAATGCATCGGGTCAGAGGTCACTCGTCAAGTCAGGTCAGAGGTCATGCATTGGGTCAGAGGTAATGCATCGGGTCAGAGGTCACTCGTCAAGTCAGGTCAGAGGTCATGCATTGGGTCAGAGGTAATGCATCGGGTCAGAGGTCACTCGTCAAGTCAGGTCAGAGGTCATGCATTGGGTCAGAGGTAATGCATCGGGTCAGAGGTCACTCGTCAAGTCAGGTCAGAGGTCATGCATTGGGTCAGAGGTAATGCATCGGGTCAGAGGTCACTCGTCAAGTCAGGTCAGAGGTCATGCATTGGGTCAGAGGTAATGCATCGGGTCAGAGGTCACTCGTCAAGTCAGGTCAGAGGTCATGCATTGGGTCAGAGGTAATGCATCGGGTCAGAGGTCACTCGTCAAGTCAGGTCAGAGGTCATGCATTGGGTCAGAGGTAATGCATCGGGTCAGAGGTCACTCGTCAAGTCAGGTCAGAGGTCATGCATTGGGTCAGAGGTAATGCATCGGGTCAGAGGTCACTCGTCAAGTCAGGTCAGAGGTCATGCATTGGGTCAGAGGTAATGCATCGGGTCAGAGGTCACTCGTCAAGTCAGGTCAGAGGTCATGCATTGGGTCAGAGGTAATGCATCGGGTCAGAGGTCACTCGTCAAGTCAGGTCAGAGGTCATGCATTGGGTCAGAGGTAATGCATCGGGTCAGAGGTCACTCGTCAAGTCAGGTCAGAGGTCATGCATTGGGTCAGAGGTAATGCATCGGGTCAGAGGTCACTCGTCAAGTCAGGTCAGAGGTCATGCATTGGGTCAGAGGTAATGCATCGGGTCAGAGGTCACTCGTCAAGTCAGGTCAGAGGTCATGCATTGGGTCAGAGGTAATGCATCGGGTCAGAGGTCACTCGTCAAGTCAGGTCAGAGGTCATGCATTGGGTCAGAGGTAATGCATCGGGTCAGAGGTCACTCGTCAAGTCAGGTCAGAGGTCATGCATTGGGTCAGAGGTAATGCATCGGGTCAGAGGTCACTCGTCAAGTCAGGTCAGAGGTCATGCATTGGGTCAGAGGTAATGCATCGGGTCAGAGGTCACTCGTCAAGTCAGGTCAGAGGTCATGCATTGGGTCAGAGGTAATGCATCGGGTCAGAGGTCACTCGTCAAGTCAGGTCAGAGGTCATGCATTGGGTCAGAGGTAATGCATCGGGTCAGAGGTCACTCGTCAAGTCAGGTCAGAGGTCATGCATTGGGTCAGAGGTAATGCATCGGGTCAGAGGTCACTCGTCAAGTCAGGTCAGAGGTCATGCATTGGGTCAGAGGTAATGCATCGGGTCAGAGGTCACTCGTCAAGTCAGGTCAGAGGTCATGCATTGGGTCAGAGGTAATGCATCGGGTCAGAGGTCACTCGTCAAGTCAGGTCAGAGGTCATGCATTGGGTCAGAGGTAATGCATCGGGTCAGAGGTCACTCGTCAAGTCAGGTCAGAGGTCATGCATTGGGTCAGAGGTAATGCATCGGGTCAGAGGTCACTCGTCAAGTCAGGTCAGAGGTCATGCATTGGGTCAGAGGTAATGCATCGGGTCAGAGGTCACTCGTCAAGTCAGGTCAGAGGTCATGCATTGGGTCAGAGGTAATGCATCGGGTCAGAGGTCACTCGTCAAGTCAGGTCAGAGGTCATGCATTGGGTCAGAGGTAATGCATCGGGTCAGAGGTCACTCGTCAAGTCAGGTCAGAGGTCATGCATTGGGTCAGAGGTAATGCATCGGGTCAGAGGTCACTCGTCAAGTCAGGTCAGAGGTCATGCATTGGGTCAGAGGTAATGCATCGGGTCAGAGGTCACTCGTCAAGTCAGGTCAGAGGTCATGCATTGGGTCAGAGGTAATGCATCGGGTCAGAGGTCACTCGTCAAGTCAGGTCAGAGGTCATGCATTGGGTCAGAGGTAATGCATCGGGTCAGAGGTCACTCGTCAAGTCAGGTCAGAGGTCATGCATTGGGTCAGAGGTAATGCATCGGGTCAGAGGTCACTCGTCAAGTCAGGTCAGAGGTCATGCATTGGGTCAGAGGTAATGCATCGGGTCAGAGGTCACTCGTCAAGTCAGGTCAGAGGTCATGCATTGGGTCAGAGGTAATGCATCGGGTCAGAGGTCACTCGTCAAGTCA
The DNA here is from genome assembly GCA_900092035.1 of Leuciscus waleckii. Lineage (NCBI taxonomy): Eukaryota > Metazoa > Chordata > Actinopteri > Cypriniformes > Leuciscidae > Leuciscus > Leuciscus waleckii. Next base: position 5,852,959 of record FLSR01004880.1, read on the forward strand.
GGTCAGAGGTCATGCATTGGGTCAGAGGTAATGCATCGGGTCAGAGGTCACTCGTCAAGTCAGGTCAGAGGTCATGCATTGGGTCAGAGGTAATGCATCGGGTCAGAGGTCACTCGTCAAGTCAGGTCAGAGGTCATGCATTGGGTCAGAGGTAATGCATCGGGTCAGAGGTCACTCGTCAAGTCAGGTCAGAGGTCATGCATTGGGTCAGAGGTAATGCATCGGGTCAGAGGTCACTCGTCAAGTCAGGTCAGAGGTCATGCATTGGGTCAGAGGTAATGCATCGGGTCAGAGGTCACTCGTCAAGTCAGGTCAGAGGTCATGCATTGGGTCAGAGGTAATGCATCGGGTCAGAGGTCACTCGTCAAGTCAGGTCAGAGGTCATGCATTGGGTCAGAGGTAATGCATCGGGTCAGAGGTCACTCGTCAAGTCAGGTCAGAGGTCATGCATTGGGTCAGAGGTAATGCATCGGGTCAGAGGTCACTCGTCAAGTCAGGTCAGAGGTCATGCATTGGGTCAGAGGTAATGCATCGGGTCAGAGGTCACTCGTCAAGTCAGGTCAGAGGTCATGCATTGGGTCAGAGGTAATGCATCGGGTCAGAGGTCACTCGTCAAGTCAGGTCAGAGGTCATGCATTGGGTCAGAGGTAATGCATCGGGTCAGAGGTCACTCGTCAAGTCAGGTCAGAGGTCATGCATTGGGTCAGAGGTAATGCATCGGGTCAGAGGTCACTCGTCAAGTCAGGTCAGAGGTCATGCATTGGGTCAGAGGTAATGCATCGGGTCAGAGGTCACTCGTCAAGTCAGGTCAGAGGTCATGCATTGGGTCAGAGGTAATGCATCGGGTCAGAGGTCACTCGTCAAGTCAGGTCAGAGGTCATGCATTGGGTCAGAGGTAATGCATCGGGTCAGAGGTCACTCGTCAAGTCAGGTCAGAGGTCATGCATTGGGTCAGAGGTAATGCATCGGGTCAGAGGTCACTCGTCAAGTCAGGTCAGAGGTCATGCATTGGGTCAGAGGTAATGCATCGGGTCAGAGGTCACTCGTCAAGTCAGGTCAGAGGTCATGCATTGGGTCAGAGGTAATGCATCGGGTCAGAGGTCACTCGTCAAGTCAGGTCAGAGGTCATGCATTGGGTCAGAGGTAATGCATCGGGTCAGAGGTCACTCGTCAAGTCAGGTCAGAGGTCATGCATTGGGTCAGAGGTAATGCATCGGGTCAGAGGTCACTCGTCAAGTCAGGTCAGAGGTCATGCATTGGGTCAGAGGTAATGCATCGGGTCAGAGGTCACTCGTCAAGTCAGGTCAGAGGTCATGCATTGGGTCAGAGGTAATGCATCGGGTCAGAGGTCACTCGTCAAGTCAGGTCAGAGGTCATGCATTGGGTCAGAGGTAATGCATCGGGTCAGAGGTCACTCGTCAAGTCAGGTCAGAGGTCATGCATTGGGTCAGAGGTAATGCATCGGGTCAGAGGTCACTCGTCAAGTCAGGTCAGAGGTCATGCATTGGGTCAGAGGTAATGCATCGGGTCAGAGGTCACTCGTCAAGTCAGGTCAGAGGTCATGCATTGGGTCAGAGGTAATGCATCGGGTCAGAGGTCACTCGTCAAGTCAGGTCAGAGGTCATGCATTGGGTCAGAGGTAATGCATCGGGTCAGAGGTCACTCGTCAAGTCAGGTCAGAGGTCATGCATTGGGTCAGAGGTAATGCATCGGGTCAGAGGTCACTCGTCAAGTCAGGTCAGAGGTCATGCATTGGGTCAGAGGTAATGCATCGGGTCAGAGGTCACTCGTCAAGTCAGGTCAGAGGTCATGCATTGGGTCAGAGGTAATGCATCGGGTCAGAGGTCACTCGTCAAGTCAGGTCAGAGGTCATGCATTGGGTCAGAGGTAATGCATCGGGTCAGAGGTCACTCGTCAAGTCAGGTCAGAGGTCATGCATTGGGTCAGAGGTAATGCATCGGGTCAGAGGTCACTCGTCAAGTCGGGTCAGAGGTCAGTCTTCCACCAGAACTAGACTCGCGTACGTCCGTTACCAGAAGCCAGTGATTATAGAATATAAAGTTGTAAATATATGTACATTTTTCCTCATAAGGCCTGTATTAACCCCTGGAGGCGTGTGGATTACTTGTATCATGGATGGATGCACTTTTTTTTGGCTTCAAAATCTCAGGCTCCATTCACTCCCATTATACAGCTGGGAAGAGCCAGGAATGTTTTAATATTACTGATTGTGTCCGTCTGAAAGGAGAAAGTCATGTACACCTAGGATGACTTGAGGGAGAGTAAATCATGGGGTCATTTACATGTTTAGGTGGACTAACCCTTCAGTGTGTGTGTGTGTGTGTGTGTGTGTGTGTGCTTCAGGTGGAGCAGAACCCGTTCCTGGGCTTCGTGGCGATTGCCGTGGCGGTCCTCTGCTCCGGGTTTGCAGGTATGATGTGTTCACTCATGTTATTGATGGCTTCTCGCAGTAGGGAACATCAGTGACTCTCTGTTGTGGATCAGGTGTGTACTTCGAGAAGGTCCTGAAGAGCTCGGACACCTCTCTGTGGGTGCGAAACATCCAGATGTACCTGTCAGGGATCGTGGTGACCCTCATCGGGGTCTACGGGACAGAGGGCGCACAGGTCCTGGAGAAAGGCTTCTTCTACGGATACACGCCTTGGGTCGGCTTCGTCATCTGTGAGTGACGTCGGCATCACCTTTGTTTTGAGGCCTGCAGTCATGTTAGCTGCCAGCTCTTGAATGCCACTGATGAAGTGGTCTGACTGGTTTCTCCTGTGTGTTCTGCTGCAGTTCTGGCGAGCGTGGGAGGAATGTACACGTCTGTGGTGGTGAAGTACACAGATAACATCATGAAGGGCTTCTCTGCGGCCGCTGCGATCGTGCTGTCCACCGTGGCGTCCGTCCTCCTCTTCGGCCTGCAGATCAGTGAGTGCTTCAGTCTCGTCTTCTCATCAGTAGGCCTGAAACACACATGACCCGAGTGTTTACGAGGCTCGTCCTCCTGTGTGTCGGCCCGTCAGGTCCTGCTTGAGCTCCACAATAAAGAGATGATGATGCGTTTCATCTGTGTTTGATGATAGGAAATCTAGTCTCCAAACTGACCAGTGCATGGAATTTTTTTTTATGTATTAGTAAATGTTGAAATTAGGGCTGTCAGAGTTATTAACACATGCAATTAATACCAAGTTTGGTAACACTTTATAATAACTGCACACTATTAATCATTAGTTAAGCATTAGTA
>FLSR01004880.1:5856305-5879983 GCA_900092035.1 Leuciscus waleckii
TTGATATTTAGATGAACAAAGGTAATAAATACTTTAAAAAAAACATACTCGCTCATTGTTAGTTATTTTTAGTTAATGTAGTGAACGAACGTTAACAAATGAAACCTTAGAAAGGATCTAAGGATCTGTTTCAGTAGCAACCATGTGAAAAAGTGGAAATATATTGATCTTTATTTTTGTCTTTTAGTGTCAGATCTAGAAGCTGGTATCCAGAGTGTGTCTTGTTCTTTTAAAAAAGCAAACGAAAAGTGGCAGTGAAGACGTCTAACACACATACACTGCGCTGTGTTTAGTTAGTAGGTGTGTCAGACGAGAGAATTACTACTTTCTACAGCCATTAGGTTTGATGAAGGTATATTTTAGAAGGTGTGTCTCCATCCTGAAGGGAAAGGTATCATCCACTGATCTGTGTTTGAGAAGCAATAATGATGTTTATGGAGTCGGTCAGCTGACGGAAACTGAAGCCGCGGGTCATTATAATGATTTATTTAATCAACAACTATTTTAAAGCACTAAGTAAAGAGGGTGAATAAGATAAACACTTTAACTAACAGATATCATCATACTTCCCCTGGTCACTGATTACATTAAGAACTGCTAACATTTTCTTGTATTACAAGTTATGAAATATGTATAATTATGCAAATGAGGCATGATCTAATTAAATATGCTCTAATTAGCATACATTTCCAAAGAAATGTAGAAGAAATCTGAACATTGGATAAACCCAAGTTCAATATTATTATTTGATTTTGTTTACATATTAGAGTTAAAGGTTTTTACAAAGGGGATTAAATACATTCCAAATATATGTGCAAAACAATAAAATATTGCAAAAGAAAAAGTATAGAGAGAAAAAAAACATTTTTTGCAAACAAAAATAAAGCAGCACAAAATAAAAATAAGATACAAAAAAAAAAGATAATTAATTGCAAAAATCAATGACAGTTGTAGAAGAAGGATAATTAATTGCAAAAATCGATGACAGTTGTAGAAGAAGCTTAAGAGACCATTTTCTCTTTGCGCTTCACTTTTCTGTGCGTTTCACTTTATGGTTTGACTGGGGGTGGAGAATATACAGTTTGTACAGTATAAAAACCATCACGCCTATGGAGAGTCCCCACAAAGGTAGTGAACCAGACGTGTGAGTGAGTGTGTGTGTTCAGTGTGTGTGTGTGAGTGTGAGTGAGTGACTGTCAGTGTGTGTGTGTGTACCTCTCTGCCCACTGGTGTCCCATGGCTGCCAGGATGTGAAAGAGCTGCTGGAAGTGGGCGATCTGACTCTTATCGGTCTGAAAGAGGGAAAGAGGACTGAGCAGATGCAGACGGTGGAGGAGTCACATGACCCAGCAGATTCATGACCGTTCTTACCACATAGATCATCTCATCGAAGCCAAACCTCTGCTTCCTGTCCAGCGCTGCTCCACGTCTCTGAGAGCACACAGAAGGGAGATCCGTCATGAGACGCCGCGTATGCAGGAGTGCAGGAGTGCATGTGATCAGATGGACAGATGTTGACTGTATGCAGGAGTGCAGGAGTGCATGTGATCAGATGGACAGATGTTGACTGTATGCAGGAGTGCAGGAGTGCATGTGATCAGATGGACAGATGTTGACTGTATGCAGGAGTGCAGGAGTGCATGTGATCAGATGGACAGATGTTGACTGTATGCAGGAGTGCAGGAGTGCATGTGATCAGATGGACAGATGTTGACTGTATGCAGGAGTGCAGGAGTGCATGTGATCAGATGGACAGATGTTGACTGTATGCAGGAGTGCAGGAGTGCATGTGATCAGATGGACAGATGTTGACTGTATGCAGGAGTGCAGGAGTGCATGTGATCAGATGGACAGATGTTGACTGTATGCAGGAGTGCAGGAGTGCATGTGATCAGATGGACAGATGTTGACTGTATGCAGGAGTGCAGGAGTGCATGTGATCAGATGGACAGATGTTGACTGTATGCAGGAGTGCAGGAGTGCATGTGATCAGATGGACAGATGTTGGCTGTATGCAGGAGCGGATGTGATCAGATGGACAGATGTTGACTGTATGCAGGAGTGCAGGAGTGCATGTGATCAGATGGACAGATGTTGGCTGTATGCAGGAGCGGATGTGATCAGATGGACAGATGTTGACTGTATGCAGGAGTGCATGTGATCAGATGGACAGATGTTGGCTGTATGCAGGAGCGGATGTGATCAGATGGACAGATGTTGAATGTATGCAGGAGTGCAGGAGTGCATGTGATCAGATGGACAGATGTTGGCTGTATGCAGGAGCGGATGTGATCAGATGGACAGATGTTGAATGTATGCAGGAGTGCAGGAGTGCATGTGATCAGATGGACAGATGTTGGCTGTATGCAGGAGCGGATGTGATCAGATGGACAGATGTTGAATGTATGCAGGAGTGCAGGAGTGCATGTGATCAGATGGACAGATGTTGACTGTATGCAGGAGTGCATGTGATCAGATGGACAGATGTTGACTGTATACAGGAGTGCATGTGATCAGATGGACAGATGTTGAATGTATGCAGGAGTGCATGTGTTGTGTTCAGAAGGAGCTGTACTCTGAGGTCTTCAGCAGGCGTTTGGCCGTCAGCTCTTCCAGCACACTCTGAGTCTGACCGTCATGAAGAGACTCTCCAGAGTAATGGTCAAAGTCAACTCCTAAACGCTGAGAGAGGACACACACTCTCGGTTTAATCTTTTATCCAGTGCCACTTACAAATGTGGAGAACACTAGAAGCATTCAAAGCAACAATTTGTTAGTGCTGTGACTAGCAAACAGGTGAAAAAAAGTATTTTGTGTGCGTTTACCTCTGCACAAGTCTAGCATTCGATATACTACCGGCTCTACACAAATACTCCTCTAGATATCGCTCCATTTAAGTGACTGAAAACTCTCAGTGCTCAACACATTCAATTCAAACAATGAGGTTTTGATTGGGCGTGACAGATCACTGAGTTCACTTAACTTTCTTTACTCTTATTTAATGTACGTTTAAATACATATATGTTAATAAAAATAAATTCAATGTTTTTTTTGGCAGCCACAGTTAAAATGTTTATTTTCCAACACAAATGACAGTAGAAACAATTATATCACTGAAAATGTGTTTCTGGATCATAGCAAGGTCACATTTCTTTTTCTGTTAGAGTTTGTTATGGTGAGTTATGTTCAGTATTTGAACTCTTTCAGGAGAAATGAAAATGAAATGAAATCTGCTTTATGTGCAACTCAAGTGTTTGTGACCGGCTTATCTGTCCAGTTCCCAGCTTTAGTCTAAAGAGAGTTTTCATTTGCTTAAGAACAACTAACGTGCATCTAAAATATGTTCCAATTATCAATATCCAATGGAATGATCACTAGAATCGGAAACTTGCTTCAATCACAGTTGATGTCAAATCATGGGTCATTCTAAGTGCGCCTTAAAGAAAACCTAAATGGAAATGCTTGATAGTGAGTAAACTCTGAACATTTATTTCAAGTAACTAAAATGTGTTTTTATGGTTTTAGTTTTGGTTAGCTCTAAACACGCATGTTATGATGAAGTTACCTGATAGATGCGTTTGTACTCGAGCACAGTGATCTCCCGAAACTGTGTCCACAGGGCCATAGCCTGATCCTCCCGCTGCACCAGACGCCTGTAAAACCCAGCGGCCGCCGAATGCACACTCTCGTCACACTCGGCCTCGCGGTTCACCTGCACGTACACCTGTAGCAACAGGGGGAACACAGATGAGTCTTCCAGAACGTCCCGCCAGGACCAGGGCACATGAAACACACACACGCACATGCCTCTGACCTCAAATAGATGCTCCAGCGGCTGCGTCTTCAGCTTCTCCTGAGAGCCGAAGCGCTCAAAGCCTGCGCCCAACAGACCTGCACACACCATCAACGTCACACCATCACACTCAATAACACCATCACACTCAATAACACCATCAGACCTGCACACACCATCAACATCACACCATCACACTCGATAACACCAGCAGACCTGCACACACCATCAACATCACACCATCACACTCAATAACACCAGCAGACCTGCACACACCATCAACATCACACTCAATAACACCAGCAGACCTGCACACACCATCAACATAAAACCATCAACATCACACTCAATAAATAACACCATCAACATCACACCATCACACTCAATAACACCATCAACATCACACCATCTTTGGTCAGAAGGCCCAGTCTGTTGAACTTACTGACTTCTCCAGGTTAATAATGTTAACTCCCAAACTGCATTCCCCAGTCACCCAAATAATTGACTCGAATAACCTCTTTCCCCAAGGCCTTCTTTAGGTTGGCAATAAAGTTTCCTTCAAAAAAAGCAAATAATTTAAAGTATTGTTCTATTAAAATCGCTGGTTCAGTACAAATACCCCAAATAATCAACCAAAGCACATCTTGTATACAAGCACTCCATCTACTGGTGACAGAGAGAACTAGTTTAACATTTGAAAAACTAATTTAACAGAGTAATGACCTCACCAATTATAGTGGAGCGAAGATGTCCGGCATGAAATTTCTTAGCGATGTTTGGAGAACTGTAAAGCAGAGAGAGTTGAGTGGGTGACGCCTCAGAGTCAGAGCCACATGCTAAGTCAATGCATGCTGTAAGCTAACGGCTCCTGTATTCACCAACCTGAACTCCACCAGCGTCCTGCCGCCCTGAAGATGCTGCAGAAGTTCACTCTTCACACCGAACCCGCCAGGATCTGATTGCAGCTGCCCTAAGAGTTTCTGTGCAATACAAAATAATATATGTCAATGCAAATTTTCATCTTGCAATTCAGACCTTTTTTTTTCTCTCAGAATTGTGAGAAATTCACAATTGCATCTTTTTCTCTCAGAATTTTAAAAAATTCAAAATTTAAAAAAAAAAAAAAAAGATCAGAAATGTAAGAAAATGTTGCAATTACCTGTGGTGAGTAAAGCAAGCTTCCATTATAATGTGCATTCAGAAAATAGATGGGATGAATTTTTATTTCATGCTGACTTCAAAAGCAATTATTATTATTATGCCGTATCCATGTAGTTATGCCTGACACAATCATGAATTGTGTGCTCATACAAATAATTGTGTTTAATTTAATTTTGTGTTGTACGTCAATTGCAGTTAAATCTAATGTGGTTTTTTTGGGAGGGAATCGCATATAAAATAAAAATGATAATAGAATAGGCCCATATGAATCACGCTAATGCTTTGAAACTTAACATTTATAATTTCATATAATGCATATAATATAATAATACAGTCTGATCAAACCCACAAACCTTCATTTTGTATAAAGAAGACCTTTGTCTACATGTATGTACTCTACAACAGTGGTTTTTATAGTCTTTGACAAAATATGATTGAAATTTAACCTGCACAATTATTGCAGTTCTCTCACATAACTGCGTTTATGACGAATATCAGAAGATTAATCAATAATAGCGACAGGGTCTACATGCAGCACTGACTTCATACAAGCTGACAAAACACAGAAACAAACTGATTAGTGAAAAATGTCTTCCATTTCGTGTATAAAGACTGTAATTCATTGGAGAGTTGTGTGTATGACTGTTGTTTCCTCCGGTGTGTGAGCGGCGGTGTGAAGGCAGAGCATCTGTTCACCTGTGCCAGGATCAGTTTGTTTAATCTGAAGTGAATCACTCCTCGACCAGCGACGACGTCCTCCACGACAGAGTCCCGTCTGATCTAGAGCACAACACAACAACACATCCTTTAATCACAGAGCACATCCCAAAAACAGTAATGAAAATGATCTAATGCAAACATGCATATGATAGAAGAACAAAGCAAACGAGTCTTCACACTGTTCCCAGGTCTGCAGATCAACGGTTCGGGGACGGTCTGCTCACCTGATTGGCCAGCGCTTGTGTTTTGGTGTGCAGGTCTCCATCAGGAGCAGCTCCGCCCTGCAGCAGACAGCTGACCGACACACGCAGATCAGCAGACGCCCTGACGTCACAAACACCACACACACACACACCCTTATTAGACATTCTCTGATAAGACTCTTATTCCTGCAATGCACTTATAAGCTGGGTGCCAGCCGCCAACCAAATCCAAAAGAAGAAGAAGAAGAAGACTCTTATTCCTCGGCTGGATCGTGTCGAGACTTTGAAGCTGCACTGAAACTCACATTTGGACCTTCGACCCGTTGGACACCATTGAAGACACTTCCTCAAAAATCTTCTTTTTTTTTTCGACTGAAGACAGAAAGACATGAATATCTTGGATGATGTGGGAGTGAATAAATTATCAGGAAATATTAATTCTGAAGCGAACTAATCCTGCAGAAACCTTACAAACTCTGCATTTCAATTCACTCAAAAATTACATAAAAATAATTTACCCTCTAGATTTATGGAAACTGGAAAAGAACGCTCCTTTTGTAATAATATTGAGGATGGAATCGGTTTTCTAATGGTCAAATAGTAGATATTTTTTATGTGAATTATCTGTGATCATGAGCATGAGGACAAAAGTGCTGTTTTGCAAACTTTATAATTCTGAAAGGCAAATGATTTATTCATAAACACAGAATGTGGACTGTTAATAAAGTCACATTAAAAAATGTGTGAAAATGTAAAAGGTATTTTATAAGTATATAAAATATTATGAATCTGTATGGCGTCTTGTGATGTGAATGTCTGTTTTCTTTGGATTTTCTGACTTTGGCCTGTTTTTAATGTCATGTTGTCTGCTAGTTCTTTAATGATAATGAAGAGTGTATGGGTTTAAAGGGTGTTTGGATATTGGCTCTTACTGTTTCTTTGAACTGGCACTGCAGAGATCAGGGGTATTAGCGCATCTTCAGACACCTCGCACACCTTCGCGAGCTGCAAAACAAGTACAGCGACCAGATGAGATCTTCATAATGCTGTATTAATGTCACAGTGCGTCAGACGCGCGCGTGGTGTACCTGCCGCGCGACGCTCCGCCTGAAGAAGCACGCCATGTGCGCGCGCGGAGTTCAGCACAGATATTCACATCAAACTACATCAGGAATGAGCATGAAGTGTCATTGATCAGTCTCCGCGCGTGCTCTTACTGTGAGGACAAGAGTTTGAGCATCCGGAAGTCAGCTACTGTCATTTCTGTGCGTATTTTCAAAATAAAAGTCATCAGGCTCCTCCGAACGATCACGTATTTATATTTCATTCCACACTTCGTGTTTGTAGCTTCGCCACAGTTCGGCCTTATCTGATTATTGGAGGAGTGACCAGTCCCTGTTACGGCCCTGTCCCAATATAATTTCCACCAGATTATGTATTGTGTTTAATTGCATTTTGTTGTGATGAAATAAAGTAAAATTTTAAACATGCAATACAAATAAAACTTCTTTGTATTGCTATTATCATTATGTCTGAGTTGCGCAGCTGTGAAGTTGTGAAGCTCAGTGACAGTGGATCATGCTTTACAGTCCTCTTTACAAGACTCAGGGCTTTGGACGGCGTCCTGCGAGAACTAGTCTATAAGCAAGTATTGCGAGGATGGTTGAATCCGGCAGAGGTCCCCGGCCTTATGAAGCCTCTTCTCAGTCTGGTGTTATTCGGGATGAGGATGTCCACTGGCGTGCATAGAATGAATGATGGCTGGAAGGAGCCACTGGACTGAGCTTGAAGCTGAAGACCATCAGATGTGAACGCTGGGACGAGTGCGATCATTTGCTGTTGGCTCTTCAAAGCTGGAAAGCAAGTCAAAGGAAAGGCAGAAGCCAGTGAAGAAACCCTCATCAGGCATCCGACGAGATGGAGAGAGACGAGACGGAGTGAGACGAGACGGAGAGAGACGAGAGGAGAGAGGAGAGACGGAGAGAGACGAGACGGAGTGAGACGAGACGGGGAGAGGAGAGACGGAGTGAGACGAGACGGAGTGAGACGAGACAGAGTGAGACGAGACGGAGTGAGACGAGACGGAGAGACGAGACAGAGTGAGACGAGACGGGGAGAGACGAGACGGAGTGAGACGAGACGGAGAGAGTCGAGACGGAGAGACGAGACGGAGTGAGACGAGACGGAGAGAGGAGAGACGGAGAGAGACGAGACAGAGAGAGACGAGACAGAGTGAGACGAGACGGAGAGACGAGACGGAGAGAGACGAGACGGAGAGAGACGAAACGGAAATGTTTAAGCTGTGTCTGGAAGAGCTCAACAAGCAGTATTTTTCCTTATATTCTTCCGTTGTCTTAACATTTTAATGAATGAAATAACCCTTGTGCTGTGTTGTGTTAAATCTTTACCTAATTTGGTGTTCTGGATCAAAAAACGCCATCAGCCCTTTTACACTGTTTGTAAATCTCTCATTATTATGCTACATTTTCACCAAATATTGAATTATTATTTTTTTGTCAACTAAAAACAGGTTGATAAAGGTCAAAGAAAACAACTGAATACAAATTTGCCAATAACAAAGCATGATCAAAATTATTATCACATTTGAAGGCACTTTTGACCTGAAACGGCACTAGTGTAAAGGACCAAGTACTACCAACTATATATATATATATATACCGTATAACATCAACTATATACCGATAATGATAACTACATTATCGCCCACACCAGCAGAAGATACTGATCTGTTTATTCTTGTGTGTGCTGCATTTTGTCCTCTGTCGGAGAGTCGCTTTAAATGCTCAAGCTCTTGAAAGCAGGATGGATTCTGATTGGCTGTGAATGTTTTTATCGTTCATCAGCTGGAATCATTTTTAAGAACTTTATTTCGACATAACACTGTTCTAAAGAATAATACCACACATCAGATATTGTGCAACCAGCCACATTATTTAAAAGTGTAGGTTTAGGGTAGGTATGGACAGTAATAAAGCCTCAAACCACATGAATATGATGATGGTAGTACAAATCGTCATGGAAAATATAGAATACATACACTACACACTTGACATAGGTGAACATAAAAGCTAATTAATTCAATTCAAGTTTATTTGTACAGCAAAGCAGCTTTACAGAAATTGAATAATGGTCAATTTATTAAGTATTCTGTTATCAGTCAGAGATGAGTGTGTCAAAGTAATAATGTCCACAAGGCAGTGATATACAGCTCTTATATGTCATGTGTCTGCCGGACAATTGAATACAAATTTGCCAATAACAAAGCATGATGAAAATTTATTTCAGTGCAAGGTGCTCTTCCTCTGGTGTTGATAGAAAAAAGACAGGAAATGCACTTGCTTTTTTTCAGCTCTCTGTCTGTCAATCATTCTGCAGGGGGCGGGGCTTCAGTAAAGGGGGCAGGGCTTGGTTAGCAAGAGCTGCAATCATTAGAACTGCGTTCATTTTAGTTAGTTTACAAGTAAAAACCAAACCAGTGTGTTGATTCTGGGGCACGTGTGTCAGCAATCATCGCTTAAAGGGGTGTATAATACCCTTTTTTCACAAGATGTAAAATAAGTCTCTGATGTCCCCAGAGTGTGTGTGTGTGAAGTTTAGCTCAAAATACCCCCCAGATATTTTTATATACCATGTTAAAATTGAGGGTTTGCAAAAACGCACTGTTTTGTGTTCATTTAATTGCAAATGAGCTGATGCTCCCGGCACAGGGGGCGAAGCTTCAACAGCTTGTGTCCTCACACACACAGGCACTGAACATTTCAAAAACTTTTAGCTTTTATGTTCAAACCGGAGTCAGAAAGATGGAGACGAGACTCAAGAAGAAGTGACAACATGTAGACAACATTTCTGAATGGTTAGTAGATGAATTTGTGTAGCTTGTGTAGTTATCTTCTAGTCATTGATTAGCATATCCTGGCTTGATAATCTATAAACCGTGTTCAGGGGACGGGTTTATGTAAATTCTAGGGTTTGTGATGTCACTAACCCCGGGAGGAATGTGGTGTAGTCTCTACCAGCCATTTGTTGTAGTCCTTAAAAAGCAATTTCTTTAAAAGCAAATATCTCCCTTTGCTTTGAGCATTGTAACTTTACAGATGTTGTTTATCCTCAAACAGCAACATTACACACTAAGTAAAGTTAGAAAAGTCAAATCCTAATCAACCACCCCTTGAAACATGATGAAACATCCATGAGCGTGTCAACAGCTGATTAGTCTCAGTTGCCTGTTTTAAATTGACCCGAGCACAATGTGCACTTAGGAGTCTCGTACAGGAACCCTGACTAGCAAGAACGAACACTAGTTATGTAAACAGTTTATTTGTGTATACTTTTCCCAACATAAAGTCATTTGAACTACAGGAGCAGTAAAACCATAATGCAGAGGAAAGGGGCAAAAACAAAACAGGAAATAAAAAATTAAAATAAATACAAAGCATGAAAACAGATTTAATCAAAATAAATGCAGTATTGGATTTGTACAGGAAAACTTCAGATGAGCGTCAGGATGTATTTACACAAAGCTATGAACAGCAGTCTCCAAGACACACCGTCCCAAAGTTTATCTCACACAGTCTCACATTTATCATCATTTGCAGTGAATAAAAGGCATTTTACAAACCAAACAAAAAAAAGGTTGAGGATGAAATGACAGGTGACTGTATAAAAGGCCTGGTCAAAGCCTAATAAATATCCAGGGTTCAGATGGAGAGACACACAGCCACTGATTGCGAAGGTCCATATATTGGCGTTGAGGAGAGGGCAGGAAGCACTCCGAGCTGCTGAGAGAGAGAGTGAAGAGAGAGAGTGGTTACGCACTGACAGAAGCCCAGCGGGGGAAAGATGCGATTGGCACAGCTGGAGATCCAGCCGTCAGGAGCGTCAGGAGCTCACGCAGGCACAGATCCACTGGACACGGCACCAACCACAGGACACGAGCACCAGCACGCCCCACAGCACGGCCCGCTCAGGACACATCTGCACACAGAAGCAGCAGCAGCGTCAGCACACACACACACACAGATATGAACTCAGAGCACACACACAGAGAGAGAGAGAGAGAGAGAGAGAGAGAGAGAGAGAGAGGACACGTACAGCTGGCAGGTTGCTCTCCAAACCGCCTCATCAGCTGGTCATGGGTGAACTTCACGAAAGCATCGTACTGTTCTGGAAGACAAGAACACACAACTCCATCAATAATCAGATTAGCCAACACACACACGCCTGCACTGGATCAGTGTGAGCTCTGCATGTTTCAGAGTTAACACGCTGCTGCTGGTTCTAGCTTCTCTTTACTTTTCTGATGCGCTCCTAAACTCATCAACTTAAGGGATAGCTCACACAATAATGATCCCATCATTTACTCTCCCTCAAGCCATCCTAGGTGTACATGACTTTCTCCTTTCAGACAGACACAGAGTTATATTAAACATGTCATGGCTCTTCCCAGCTTTATAATGGGAGTGAATGGAGCCTGAGATTTTGAAGCCAAAAAAAAAAAGTGCATCCATCCATGATACAAGTAATCCACACGCCTCCAGGGGTAAATAAAGGCCTTATGAGGAAAAATATATATTTATCCCTTTATAAACTATAATCACTGGCGTCTGCAACTTGAGGGCGAGTAAATCATGGGATAATTGTAATTTTGGGGGGAACTATCCCTTTATGTGATCCTTGGGGATGGAAGAGCAAGCGTCAAGCCCTGGAACTGTGGATGTATTCTTAGAGAAAGAAAACCGCGGATACCTGCAAGTTTGGTAGTGAGGATCTCGTCGTACTCTTCCCGGACCTTCTCCTCGCGCTCCTTCAGCAGACGCTCGCAGATCATGCCCACCTGCTTCAGTGTGAAGAGCGGCTGCTCCCGCCGGGAGGGGGACACGGACCCGGAGGACACGCCTGCGGGAGACAGAGAGCTGCGTCAGTCCTGCGGTACGGCTCAGTGACACTTTCATCATCATCATCATCATCATCATCAGCCGCTCGCTGCGTACTGGATACAATATTCACCACAGCTTTAAGCATGAAAATAACATTAGCCTTACATTGGAGAACAGACAAAAAGAAATATTCCAGGGATTTTCATTTGTACTTCCTGTCTATGGGTGCACCGGTAGGGTTTTTTTTTTGGCCGATACCAAAATAGTTTTTTGTAATAACCCTAACATCAAAAGCCAGTTTACTGGACATCCTTCTCCAGGAAGTGACCAGTTCAACCACATGAGCGTCTACCATACGAAAGCAATCCAGTCCAATGCTGGAAGTGGTGGAAAGTGTACAAGCTCAAAGCGTTTTAGACCCCATTTACACCGGTGTCGTCCACCTCTGATCCCATCGACCAAAACACAAGCTGTAAACAGGGCCATAAAGACTTCACTCGTGCCATTACTGGATGATTCAGTGTTTTTGAACGAATCTCTTGAATGAATGATTCAATGACAAACACATTATAACGGTCTCTTGTCTCCACCTACTGGTGTAATGATGTTACTGATACAATCTTTATTTGAAGCGTCACGTTACTTTCTAAAGCTGATTTCCTCTATTCTGATCACTACTGTAGACCTCAGTGTTTATATCTGAACTATAAACTTTTATCCAGCACTTCAGTGATAATCTGACAGAAATAATAGACTGTGATGTTGAAAAGACTGTTAGTGAAGCGGTTTCATATCTATACATGACGACTGCTCTCTCTGGATCAGATCTGGATGTTCGCTGTGATCGTACTTGTCTAAGCTTTAATACACATAGAGCCGAATCACTGTCATTTAGGAATAAGATCATGTGGGGGTTTGAACGCAGCTAACAGATGCCCATCTACAGGTTCTTAAGAGTTTGGATCAAATCAGGGCCGGCTGCCGAGATCTAGCGGTGACCGCTCCAGAACAGCAGAGCCGAGCACACAGACGGAGCGTGATCTAGCGGTGACCGCTCCAGAACAGCAGAGCCGAGCACACAGACGGAGCGTGATCTAGCGGTGACCGCTCCAGAACAGCAGAGCCGAGCACACAGACGGAGCGTGATCTGAAGCAGACGGTGTTCTTAAAAGGAAAACAAAGCTTTTAGAAAATGCTCTCATAAGTGGACACATTTTAAAACGCAGGTGTTGTAGTGTGGACTGTGAAGCCGGTGGTATTTAAAAACGATGACGCAAGTTTAGTCATGTGACACATATTGTACCGATAGATATTCATGTTTATACCAGTATTGTGCCTGTTATGTGCTGTTCCTTTCACACTATTCCTCAAATATTCTACATTGCACACTCTTCACATCACAGTCCTGCAAACATGACAGAATTGACTCACATTTGCTGTCTTGCGGCAATACATGAGAGCGGTTTTGTTTTAGACCAAACATATACGGGTGAGTGAGAGCGACCTGGACGCATCAGTAAATGCTGAGATATTTTGCTAAATAAAATGATCCTGCCAGAAGAATTGCACGGTAACTTTATCATTTATTTTACCGTCTGCATCATCTCAGTGAGCTTTATGAGTCTTTACGCATGCGCAGTAAAGGTGAATTTAGTGTTTTGCAGTTTCGAGTGCTAGTGTGGATGGAGAGCGCTGTGGAGTGCCTCTAGATGGCCTGAGTCTCGTCCTGCTGTACCTGTGAGTGTGGCTGAGCTGGAGGAGGAGGAGGAGGAGGCGTGAGGCTGGGACTCGAGGCCACACACAGACTCACTCTGCTGGAAGCTGCTCTCCAGGTGTCTCCTCTTCTGCATGCGCTTGTACTCCTGCTTGATGTTGCTCAGGATTTGCTCTGGAAGAGGGAAGCAAAGCATTCACAAATTATACAGTGACTCCCGAACATGATCACTGGGACCATATTGCAATTTTTTTCCCCATGGGGGAAAGTTAAATCATACACTTATACAGACTGTACATGATGTATAAGATGAGTCATATTTACAAAAACAAATCATCACATCTTTCTGACTTATTTCAGAAGCATCACACAATACTACATTCTCTTGAATAAATGATTCAATAACAAGTCACTTGTCGCCACTTAGTGGCGAAACAATGTAATCGATAAATGCGTTATTTTAAGCAACTTTTTTAAGTTTCGATCTAAAGCTGCTGTTGATCTCTATCGTAGACATCAGTGTTCATATCTGAACTTTTATCCCAGTACTTGTATGATCATTGAACTGTTGTATCACAGAAGTAATGATCCTATGATGTTGAAAAGAGTGTTTGTGAAGCTGTTTCATGACGACTCTCTCCGGGTCAGTGCTAACACAGACTGAATGTTGCGATATGATTTTGTCAAAGTTTGATAGACAGACAGAATGAAAGATCATGTGTGTGTTTGAATGGAGATGACAGTGTTTTAAAGATGAACCATGCAGCTCTACTGTCTCATCTCTCTCTCTCAGTATATGAGCAGTGCGAAGGCTTTCAGTGCTTCAGTCTCACGTCTCTTCCACACCAACACTCGGGATATTACCTCACTATACATTCAAAGGTAACGACACACTTCATCCTCTGTTGGAACGAAAGTGGCTAACTTCTGTCAACCTCGTCTACAAGCAAGGGCTAAAATAAAGCAATTGAATTTGAATTAATATTGATTCTGGAATAATAAAAAAATCGATTTTAGAATAATTTAAAAAATATATAACGATTAGGGCTTTGACTCCGAACTTCGTTATTCGAATATAATTCGAGTATAAAAAAAAATAATGATATTCGAACGGATATTAGGCAGCCTTTAATATTCGAACCTGTTATGGTATCTGGTAGCCTAGTTACAGGCAAGCGGCAACATTCTAATCTGAAAAATGAAGCCTACCCGGAAGTGCGAAAAACTGCAATACATCGAAAATCCGCTAGGGGCAGGTCCCAAAAGGGAGCAAATGTCCATAGCCCCCATGTTAAAATGTCCGTTTTCACAGCATAAATTCATGTTTTTATAGGTTGGTCCCATGGACTTTTATTGTATTTTTCGATAGGTTCCGAGTGCCTGACAACTGTGAGGGGGGTGAATTTTTTTCTAACTCGTTAGTTTAGATCGTATTTAGATATAAAATGTATGACAAATAAGTGCGCGATTGACAGCTTGATTGACAGCTGACAACGAGCATAGGCTGCGCCGAGTGGAATTCCTGAAATTTGACGTCTCGGCCATGATCTGACACAACACATCATACCTGTGAGTTATCCTTTCTGAACATTTGTATTGAAATATGGCGCCGCCCATACCCCCCATAAACGGCCTCAAAACCGTTCTTCGGAAGTCTATGGGTGACGTCACAGACGCTTTGTCCATATTTTTTACAGTCTATGCTGTCAACCCTACACAACACTACACCCCGGCGAGCTGGAGGAGGGGGAGGGGGAGGGAGGGAGGCCAGAATTGACTCCAGGCTATCTCCGTCAAAATATTAATTAATAAATATTTGAATATTAATATTAATAAACAAACTAACTTCTAATATGATTTTTGGGCAAAAGTCAAAGCCGTAATCACGATAGCTAGGTGAACCGATCATTTCTCCCAGCAGTTTCAGTAGCCTGTACCAATATTAGTCACATTCATCTCATCACACATTAATATGACAAATGAAACTGGTTCAATTTTAACATTACATACATAATGCTCATTTTAATTTTACATCCAGCACACAGTGCAAGTGACTTATGACAGAGTGGGGAACTGAATATAGCGCAGGATAGCTGGAAATCAAGAGTTTAAAGTGTGTCGATCAGGAGTGTGTGAGTGTGAGTCTGCAAGGTTTGTGAAATAAATGTTTATTAGATATTCAAACATTTGTTTAAATGACATAAATGTGCATTTGCTGACGGTACATGAGAAAGTGTTATAGTGTTTGGCTTTCCGTAACTAATAAGATAAAAGCAAATTAAACTTTTACATAAAGCGTTCACTTCCTAAATGTTTAGCTACATTTGTTACAGAAGTTATTCTTCTTTTTGAAGTTAGTTATAAATACAACTGTCAGGCCTAGTTCACATTAGCTCAGGTCCATTCACTGTCATGCTGCTCCATCAGCGCTTTGAACCATACAATTATAAATTAATCTTTAATATATTTCAATCAAAAACAATTGCTACATGCCTGTAATCATCTTTATGTAGATCCTGATAAAAATGCGACCAATAGCAAACCACAACCATCCAATCAACACCCCAGGACGAAATCAAGCCCCGCCCACATTTGTTCCTGTTCCTGAAGCCGTTTTGTTAGGAAAAATCAATCACTATGACCTATCAGTTCATGATTACACAAAATACGATAATAATTTAAAATATGTATAGGTTACTATACAGTGCACAAAACAAATTTAAAGTTGTTCACTTGATAAACTTAATTCAATTAATAATAGCCTTTTAAGCAAATAATTGAACATTACATGCCTTTTTAAAACTGCAATATTTGGACATTTAACACTTAAGACAATTACATTAACGATGATTGTGAATACATGTAGGTTAAGAACAAACACTAAGCTACCAGGCTAATAGACTATCTGTCTGCTATGCTAGTACATAAGCTAAATAATACAGACATTAAAAGGTCATTATAACGTAGTTCAAGCAGCATTTATTATAGATTATAGATGAGAGTGTGAAAAATGAAGAGAGTACATTTTAAAAGAAGTCTGAGCCTGGGGTCCTGATTTCGAGGAGGACCTGATTGGTCACCACACCGTTTCTCTCGGATATACGTCACAATGGATAAGAAAAGACTAGCGCAACTTCCCTTTCATGTCGACTTCACGAGTGTTTGAACTTCCGGAAACCAACGTTGCACTATTCTACAGTTTACCAATGCTGTGACACACACACACACACACACACACACACACACACTGCTGTGAGTCCTCGGACATGTGTCGGACAGCGAGAACGTGCTTCTCAAAAACTAAACAAAGACAAGATCCCCTGCCGTTACCAGACCCACCAGCAGGAAGAGCCGAACCACTGAGGTCGACTCACTTCCGGTCCATGACGGAACGCCAAAAACCCCTGATCAACATCACAAACACTCCAGCTGATAATAATACACCGATAATAACCTTTTAAAAATAAACTAGTTTAATGTATTTCGCAAACACGGTCAGTGATCGTGGCAAACAGCAACACCAGTAACGCTCCGCGATCGGGAGTCTGAGAGTTATCAAACATCTGTGTGTACAGTTAGCAGCATTCCTGGCCCATGTCGAGCTGAGACACTCTCGCTACGGGTTGAGTCTCTAGTTTTACAGTGTAAATGGAGAGTCTCTCCAATAAAGAGGATTACATTTAGTCTAATGTGTTTTGATGGTGTCGCCAGATAACAGAAGTAACGTTACCTCCGAGGGTTTAAGCATGAGTTCACCCGTTCACACACAGTCTCGAGGGTCTGCTGAGGGCTGACACACACACACACACACTGACCTGTGGTGAGGGCTGAGGACACCCTGCCGAAGGGCGAGGGCTCCATGCGCAGGTACTTCTGCGGGGACGCGCTCGAGCTGGACGGAGACAGGGGCGCGCATCTCCTCCTCTTCGGGGACGCCTGGTTCAGCAGAGGGTCGAAATCCAGAGTCCTTTTCAGAGTGGCTCCACACGCCATCTTAGTGAGAGACTGGGTTTTTATTTAAAAAAGAACGCGGCGAGAAGAAATGATCCGCTGGAAAAGCGAAAGCCCCCTGCTAAGATCTCAAGGGAACACGACCCAACCGCTTCGTTTTTATTCAAATTCTGCGTTGACCTTCGGGCCAAAACGTTGCCTAAGCAAACACAGACGCGTATATGCGCGGGGAAATGTTGTTATGGAGTCGATCTCCTCATGAAAGCACCGATGATTTCGGATTGTGCCGAGCTCACGTCCGACGCCTCTTGAGCGAGCGCTAGCCGGCTAACAAATATGGCGTGGAAACAAAACATTTGACGACGCCGCTTCTCTGCGCATGCGCGGAGGCTTTCAGCCGAAGCCGGTACTTGTAGTTTTATGCAAGATTCTTCCTCACGCCGTTTCTCGTCAAGAGCTGAGAATAAAACTACATAACCCATAGCGCCCTGCTCGCTTTTCTCTCCGAGTGAAGTCGCCCATTGGTGGTTTCGGATTGTTTGTGGATTTGAAAAAAGCACCTAAAACAACACGTACATTAATACGTCAAACTCCTGTTTGCTGTTAAACTTTTATGCTAACGTTTCATTGAAATGAAACGGATAAAACTAAGTGAAGATTGTAAATTCAAACACGTATGTTAATAATAAAACATAAAAGAACAGATGTAAACATAATACATTTCAAAAGAGGGTAATCTACATCCTTCCTTTCACTGACTGGACCGTTCCTAATATTCGTTATGTTTTCATGTTCCCATTATACAGCCACCTGTAACTATTATTTTTTTTATGTATGACACATATTAGTCACACTTAAAAGGTTAGTTGACCCAAAAATCATCATTCTGTCATAATTTACTTGTGTTGTTCCAAAATTCTATGACTTTCTTTTTTCTGTGGAACACAAAAGATTGTTTTTTTAACAATGCCGGTGACCAAACCGTTTTTGTGACCATTGACTTCCATTGTACAGACGAAAAAAACATTCCTCACAGTGTTTTCTTCATGTTCAATAGAAGAAAGAAACTCAGAGGTTTGAACGATGACAGAATGATCATTTATAATCCCTTTAACCACAGACATTATTTTAATCTTACATAAATCTAAAAAGCCTTAAAAATTCCTGAGGGAACCAGCTGTGTTTTAAAGCTCTGCTCATTACATACCAAGCTTTAAATGGTTCAGTCCCTCATTACTGACACGCTATAATCCATCACGTTGACTGTATGATCCAGCATGATGACTTCTTGTATTATCAGAAAACACAACAGGAGGCAGATGATTTGGCTTAGCACTGTTCAGGACTCACTATCACAGCTTATGCCGTGACTAAAGACTTATTTTTTCAGCCAAGCACACGCCTAATTAGTTCATTCATACCAGGGTTATGCTGTTCTTCAGGTCCGCTGGAAAAGAAGACACTCTCATACAACTCTGCTTTCAATCAACTGAATGGCATCTATGCTAATATTAGTCTTTTTGCATTGGGATGCTTATCCTGAGAGTACATGAATCTGCGAGATCCAGCTTGACGTTGTTGTCCGATGTCTTCGAATACGTCAGCGGAGGAAGGTCATCTGGTACTTCTCGACTACTGTTTTATGAATACTGTGAATTCAGACATACTACTCTTTTCATATCCTGCTTTTCACATACTATATAGTCCATAAGTTGACTACTACTTGTGTCTATTGGTGGTTGGCAGGCCAATGTGGGAATGCAAATTTAAAAGGACACACTAAGGTCAGCTCATTCCCATATAATAGCAAGAAATCTAACATTCAGGATGAAAACAGATGATCCT
This sequence comes from Leuciscus waleckii, assembly GCA_900092035.1. Lineage (NCBI taxonomy): Eukaryota > Metazoa > Chordata > Actinopteri > Cypriniformes > Leuciscidae > Leuciscus > Leuciscus waleckii. Next base: position 5,875,590 of record FLSR01004880.1, read on the forward strand.
GTTTCCACCGGGTATTTCGTGAACAGGCATGAAAACAAGAGGAGGGATTTTTTGCACAAACCGATCACATCCCATTATATCCCCTCATAACCGATGGAGGCATTGCCTTCTCTCACGTGACTTTCTCCCATTCATTCTCAATTTAGTGTTGCTGTAGAACAGTGTTATTTTAGAAAAAAAGTTATTTGCACACTTTTTACTGTCACATTCTGTAATATTTGCGTTGTTTTAATTGAGTGTTTTGAGGAGGCACTGCTTTGGTTGAACTTTGGTTCAGCTTTGCATTTCAGAGCTGCTTGTGTGCTTGTCCGGGACAAGGGTTAAGGGAAAAATAATTGTACTTGCCTGACTGGACAAGTAGCTTAAAACTTTAATAATAAAGAATAACTAGGGAAGTATCGAAACGCAAGAATGATTCTGACTGTATTACATTCAGCGTAAACTCGCGCTTGTGCTGCCTGTCTCTTTGTGAGAGACTTTAGTGGAGAAATCAAAACAAATGAGCGTAACAGCACACATAAAGAAACTCACAGAAGAAACAAACTGAGGTAAAAATTTAAATGTTGATTTTTTTTGTTTATAACATATGATATAGTTATTTAACATAACACTACCAAAAATAGTTCAAATGTAAAGCAACCTCAGCGTGGTGTTTACTGAGTGAGTCGTGTGAACAAATCGTTTGAATAAATGACTCAATGGCTGAATCAGAAATCGCCCCCTATACTCTCAAACAGGGCGTTATTTGTGGGAACAGCCATTTGTAGTGGTGTCCAAAACCATATTGAGTGCATTCATTCAATCCCACAATGCACTGCAATAACGAGTGCACAGCCGATGTACGCTCAACGGCTGTCTGAATTCGCTGACTCATTTTCATTCACTCCTTCAAGTGAACTGTATTAGTGGACTAACGTAGGGAATAGCGAATGAGGGTTTAGGGGGTGATTTCAGATTCAGCCAATGACTCATTAAGACTTCCCTGTCATTTGCCGCCACCTAGTGTCAGCATTACACACATGTGTCGCAGTGATCACGTGACCAGCGCCGGCCAATAGTGAGGCGGGTTCAGACGCAGAACCAGGAAGCGCTGCACAGTTTACACTACCTCAACAGCGGAGGAGACTGACATGGAAGAGAAGGGATTGTTGAATAAAGTCTATATTTTGGGGGGGGGTTTTTGCACACAAAAAGTATTCATAACATTCATACTCATAACATTATTGAACCACTGGAATCACATGGACTATTTTAATGATGTGTTTACTACCTTTCTGGACCTTGGAAGTTGCAATGAAGTTGCTGCCTATGACAGTATTTCATCAAAAAAATTTGTGTTCTTGAGATGAACATAGGTCTTACGGGTTTGGAACAACATGAGGGTGAGGAATTAATGAAAGAAATTTCATTTTTGGGTGAACTATCCCTTTAAGAATTAAACTGTGCAACTTATGCTGACGTGTCTCTAGTCAGGACCAGGTGCACCTCAAAGCTTTTGCTGATACTTTTTACCTTATGAGGATGTGATGCTTATCTAGATTAGGTATATTTGAGCTTACAGCTGGAGGCAGATTTTCTCAGTTCTCACCTCTTCACCCTCTGGGTGTAAGATCAGCATGGATACGGACTAAACCACATATGCCTGCCTTAGTTAGACTTGAGACCACAGCGTCAAACAGCACAATTCTCAATTAAGAATCCAGCTAAAGATATACTCAAGTTCCCCACACCATATTAATGAAACGTTGTAGTAAATCACGTCACCTATGTCATAAAGGTTTAGTGCTTAATGTTATACAATCAATCGGTTTACAGCAAAAGAAAACAGTGCATTCATCTCAGAAATCTTTTCTTTTTTTTCTTCTTAGATTTTATAATGAATTCAAGCAAGCTCATTTTCTGCCTCTACCACCTACTGGCAGTGTGACGCAATGATATTAATGATTAATTGATAGGCCTAGTAATGATATTAAGGAGAAAAAAAAGAAAGAATCAGATTCACTTTTCCCCTTGATACAAAATATAGAGATTAAGGATAAACATGCCCAGTGCTGAGTCTGGATATACATGAGGACTAATGCATTCCCTTTCATCTCAATGGCAGCTAGAGCATGTAGGCAATTCGAGGTCGGCCATCTTTGCTCCTGAACACTTATGTGGCCTTCCAGTGGAGTCGGAAATATTGTAATTATGTGATGTTGGAGGGGACGTCTTGATTTGAAACATGGCGGAAACACTGGCCTATTATATAATAATCTATAGATCAGCGTGTGCAGAAAGCAAGTGTAGAGAATTATAGTGAATCATTTTGCCAATTATTTTAATTTTACATGTTGTATGCCAAGTAGGCTACGTACAGGTCAGCCGATAGACAACAGCACATTTAGTTTTGATAATCTACAAGTAAAAGATGTAAATCATTTGAATCGTTTTGAATTGAGGTGTAGTTATTTGGGTCACTTGTTTTGTCTGGGCTCCTTTCAGTGAATGCTCACGTGTCATAATAACAAACGCCCGAATGGTGCCCAGATAGCAGACAGACGTTGATTCAATGTCAGTTTGCTATCTGTGGACACTTGAAGGCAGGGTCCATTTCACAAAGTTCTCATTAAGGAGAATAATGATGCTGCTCATGTTTGCAGACTATATCGTTTCTTTCCCATTGTTTCACAGTGTTGTTTCTCCGTATTGTTGCGCTTTTGTTGGTGTGTTGTGTGAAAGGCCCGTGATCGGGTGCGTCGGAAACCCCATCGGTGCGCGCGGCCGTGAGTGCGCGCGCGCGTGAGCAGCAGCGCCGCCCGCCATTTTACATTATTGGGAATCCAGCGGAGCTCCGCCGGGGAGTCACTTACCCGCCCCCAGAACACATATTCAGCACACACACACCCGAGCAGACCAGCAGATCATCGTCAGGTAAGCGTGCGGCCGCGCTGGGCGAGCTTTCGTGCCGTTTCTCGCGGTGCAGGCGTTTATTTTACCGGTGTTTGGAAACAATGTGCTGGGGGGGCGCGCGCGCGGGGGGAGGGGTTTTACCGGACACGCTAAACACGCGCTAGCCTTGTGAGAGCAGGCCTTTAAAACACATTAAACGCGTAAATATGTCGCCAGCGGTGTATTTGTATTAGTAATTACAGCGTGTGGTTGCACACTAGATTTGCTCATGTTGTGTGTGTCTGTCTGTGTATGAGTCACGCTGCTGGGTTACTAAGCTAATGCTAATGCAGCTACATTGAGTGAAGACGCGCGCCGGAATCAGATTCAACAATTTTATCAACAAAATATTAAGGATTTTTTGTGGGAAAATGCATTAATGGTAGGTTTTGCGCAACGCGTTGTCGTCTTGCAGCTGATTTAATGGTGATTTTGTTGGTGTGTGTGTAGTTGTGCAGGGCCCGAGAACCAGTGCTGCACGCGCGCCAACACAGCCGACGCGCGCACGTGTGCTTTTAGCCAGTAACGCTTTCTTAATGTGTGTGTGTGTGTGTGTGTACACACTGATAGCGGTCGTGAATCTGTTTATCATCAGATTTAGTCTCTTTCTGGACTTTAGAGTGATAAGCTCTCGCACAGGTGTATTATAATGAGGGATGGTTGAGTGTCAGAGGGGCTGAAACATCACACACACACGAGCACATGGACAGCACTTGTTTACTGTGGTTGCAAACTTAGTAGATAAGGCTGATTGTTTGTGGAGTGAGAGGAACATTGCCCTGTCTGTTAGGGGTTTGGGTGGGTCTTTTGCTGGGATGATTTATGCGTAATTGTGTAAGTAAATATGAAACGCTATATTTAGCTTTTGCATGCAGGTTAAAACAACCTGGATGATTTTGAGATTGCAACACTGACTTTATTGGAACCCTACTCATGAAATTGAATATCCACGTAATTTGTGTAATTGTCTACCCCAAACCTGCAATAATTTGGCTCATTGCATTTGAACAGATTTCTGGAGACATGGCCACAGAACATATTAATGGGAATGGTACAGAAGAACCAATGGACACGACTGCTGCAGTTACCCATTCTGACCACTTCAACACTTTATTAGAAGCTGGTTTACCACAAAAAGTTGCTGAAAAGCTAGATGAAATTTACCTAGCAGGTAAGCCAAAACTCGGACCCTTCCAAATTGACTCCTCATCCTTTTCTTGTATCACATTCAATGCATGTTGAACTGTACGTGTCATTATGTTTTCTTGCATATTAGGGAATTGGCAGGTAATTAGCAACTTTGTGTGGTTTCACCGTGGGTAAATGGGTACTGCAGCGTTAACTGATGCTGAGTCGCGATGACACACCGGGCCGCAGAAATAAAGGCTGGATTGAGCGTGTCTGGTCGGATCCTGAGAGGGGATTAGCTCTCGTTGTGAAAGGGGGCCGGTGGGGCGGAGGGA
>FLSR01004880.1:5882614-5917354 GCA_900092035.1 Leuciscus waleckii
GTAGCCTATAGGCTTCATTAGCCTACTATAATATTGAAGGTAAAAATGTACTGATTTGTAGCTATACAAACACTCAAATTACACTTATTTATTTGTATAATAAGAAAGTTATATGAAATATAAACATTCAAATGGTGGCTGTCATAAAAACGTGCCAGATTTATTCAAACATTAAATACTGAAGAACATTAAAAATTATAATGAATAATTATGTAATATGGTGCATATATTTAGCAGTATGCTCCTCTCTAGAGTTAATTTTTCTCGCTGACTGATGAGTTTATGGTCACTGGATATGGTTTTTCTGAGGTAAATGTGACGTTACATGACATTGTTTACAAGCTGTTTTACTGATGTCTTTCCACGGTTGAAACACTGATTGGGCGACTCCATGTCACATGATACGGATTTCAATAAGTTATACTCTTATCAACACACTTTCAGATGCTCATTCATGTTTATTTCGCGCTGTAACTGGTATTAAGGCGGAAGAGAAGGTCATGTGTGCTCGTGCTGCTGCTTCTCTTGAGCTGAGCCAGAGCGATCTCACACCTCAGCGCCAATTGTATTTATGTTTTTGAATTTCATAAGAAAATGGACGTAATTTTAAATCTGAGTAACAAACCACAAAGATTATTGCAATTTATTGGATGGGATGCAGCGCTACAATGTTCCTTTCATTCATCAACTGAAAACAGGATGACTAGCCTAATCGATTCTTGGGATTTAAGAATCGATATCCATTCGTAAAAATGAGAATCGATTAAAATCGAGAAATCTTTTTTTTATTTTTTATTTTTTTTATTTGGTAAACGTTTTTAAAGGTCTATATTGTTTTAGTTTTTTTTGGTATATGAACTAAATGAAAATGATGTTAATGCATATTTTATTTCAAGCAATTAATGTATGGTTTTAGTTAACAACAATAATACCATGCGTCACAATCAGTTATTATAGAGTGATTTAATGAATCAATATTCTTCAGGGATGAGTTTAATGCTGAAACATTGAAGATAAAGTTCATGAACTCGTATTGCTCGGTGGGTGTGTATACGAGCTCTGATCCGTCAGACCGGCTCATCGACTGCTCTATTCTCTCTGTACTGCAGATCTTCGTGGGGAAGATCCCGAGGGACTTGTTTGAAGATGAGCTCGTGCCTCTGTTTGAGAAGGCGGGGCCGATCTGGACCTGCGCCTGATGATGGATCCTCTGAGCGGCCTGAACAGGGGCTATGCCTTCCTCACTTTCTGCACTAAAGAGGCTGCACAGGAGGCCGTCAAGCTAGTAAGACATGCTAATCCGTACAGGTCCATTCATGACTGTATACCTGCTGCTTCTGTCTTCAAGTGTCAGTGCATGGCTAAAAGAACCGGACTCAATCAAATCTCAGAAAACCTCATTGGGGTGTTTGTGGGGGGTCACATGGGTGTTGCTTTGCAAGTGAGGCTTTACTAATGCAACAGTTGTTCAAGTATTCAATCTGTTTTTCTCCTCTTAGTGTAACAATCATGAAATTCGCCCAGGCAAACATATTGGCGTGTGTATATCAGTGGCCAACAACAGACTCTTTGTGGGCTCCATTCCCAAGAGCAAGACAAAAGAACAGATTGTTGAAGAGTTTTCCAAAGTCACGGGTGAGTTTTGCCTTAAATTACTGTTCCTGCGCGCATCCCGGCGTTTTCTTCACGTGCTTCGTTCACTTGGATTCATTAAAGATGTGTTTAATGCTGCGTGTTTATTAAAAAATTTTTTTATTTTTCTTTTTTTTTTTTTTTTTTTTTAGAGGGTCTTACTGACGTAATCCTCTACCATCAGCCGGATGATAAGAAAAAGAACAGGGGCTTCTGTTTTCTGGAGTACGAGGACCACAAGACAGCAGCGCAGGCTCGACGGAGGCTCATGAGCGGGAAGGTGAAGGTGTGGGGCAACGTGGTCACCGTCGAGTGGGCCGACCCTATCGAGGACCCCGACCCGGAGGTCATGGCGAAGGTCAGAACATGATCACTGACAGGGCGAAACCAGCATTACTTTCTCATTGACTGTGCAGACGATGGGTTGTGTACGCTGTTCTGAAGCACTAGCATTTCATGCTAGCTTGACGGCTTCTCTGAGACTGCACATGTTGGTTAGCTCTGCACTCCAGCCTGATGCTGAGTTATCCTCTGGGGCCTGTTAATAACACCTGGTCACTTCATGCGTCTGTATTGATTCGGATAGCTATCTGATTCATTTACACCGGTCACAGAAATGTTTCCGGAAATCTGATATAAATCCGATCTTTGATTCCTGCGCTATATGCAAATCTATGATTCACGTCAATGAATGCAACAGATATGAGCTGCATTTTATTGATAATCAGCTAATTTCAAGATTAAAGTCTGCAATGTGAGAGCGCAGCATCATCAGTGGTAAGACCGTTTAGTCTCACTGCTTCTACTGAAGATGATTGTGTTTTGATGATTGTGTGTGACTTACTTTGTTTCATTTGTGGTAGTTTGTGCGTTGGTTTGCTGAAGAGATGTGTATTGCGTGTTGTAGTAGCGCCGTAACATCTGGCTATAATATCTCATATAGCCTATAACACACTGACAAATCTATTTTAAAATTTACATATGTGGTTTCAACAATCATATGCATTTACACTTGTCCAGATCACGTCCTGAAGTGGTTTGAGCGATTGGATTTAAAGGTGCCGTAGAATGGATTATTTTATTATTTTATAATGTTTCCTGGGGTGCCCTTATAATGTTAGTATGTTTTTTGATCAAAATTGGTTATAATTTAGAAATAAAAGGCATATTTCCTAGCCTGATTTCATCTATTGATTTGAACACTCTGTTTGAAGGGGCGTGTCTGCTGCCATGATGTCTCTCGAGGGAAAAACAATATCGCGCTGGATCTAGATAACACAGTGTAAATTATCTTTAATAAAATCACTACTTACCGCTTGCGGGAATATAACGTTAGTTGAAATTGCCCCTTCGTCCGTTTGAGACGCCGAGAGAAGCCTGTCTGCTTGATATTGTTCCAGGTTAGAAAAACAGTCCGTGGTGAAATGGTGAGAGCAACTAACAACTTCGAATTAAACTGTAGCGGTATCCGATTATAGATAGATTATATATAGATCTGCCATTTTCCCTATGATCCTCCTCCTGCTTGTTTCTTCACCTGCAGAACTTCTGATGATTCGGCTGCGCAGTTTCGCCTGGCACTGAGCATGGGCTGGCATATGCACATTTTTAGAGGCGTACATATTAATGATCCCGACTGTTGCGTGACAGTTGGTGTTATGTGGAGATTCGCCTGTTTTTCAGGGGTGTTTTTCAAAAACGAGATTTAAATAAGAAAGAGAAAACTATGGTGTTTGAGACTCACTGTATGTCATGTCCATGTACTGAACTCTTGTTATTTAACTATGCCAAGATAAATTCAATTTCACATTCTAGGGCACCTTTAAGGGCATTTACACCTGGTCAGATCAGAGAAAGCGCATGAAGTGACCGGTTGAAAACACAAAGGGCCAGTTTACACCTGATCTAAACGCTCATATGTAGGATCTGCTGGAGCTCACGTTGTCGTCTCATCTGCTTCTCTAGGTGAAGGTGTTGTTTGTCAGGAACCTGGCGAACAGCGTCACAGAGGAAATACTTGAAAAGCTTTCGGCCAATTTGGCAAACTGGAGCGAGTAAAGAAGCTGAAAGACTACGCCTTCATTCACTTCGACGAGAGGGACGGAGCGGTCAAGGTGAGAACAGCTTTGAATGGCACTTAATGAGGTATGAAAGTGTTTGTGTTTTGAATGGTCATTAACAGTGGTGTGATGTCGTGGATGTTCACAGGCGCTGGCAGAAATGAACGCAAAGATTTAGAGGGAGAGCACATTGAGATCGTGTTCGCCAAGCCACCCGACCAGAAGCGGAAAGAGAGGAAGGCGCAGCGTCAAGCAGCGAAGACGCAAATGTGAGTGTTACAGGTGTACAGCCCTGCTCCGGCAGATTTCAGCTCCGCAACGCTGGTTTTCACGCCGTCCTGAAGACTCAGGTGTGTTGGATAAGGTTTGGAGTAGGGCTGCACGATATATCGTTTTGGCATCGATATTGCGATGTGCGCATCCACGATAGTCACACACAGGATGTGTGATGTCACGTATAGGATCGTACTTAATCCGCCATCCGGACGGACCGGCTGCTCCCCGTTTCAGAACGCATGTGAATTTTTTGCAAAGTTTAAATCCTCATAGGGTGAAAGTTATCAGTTCGTCTTAAAGGGACAGTAGCCTAATAAACCTGCAGCTGTTTCTCACAAATGGTGATCAAACAACAGAAGAGAAAGAGAAAATAATGTTTGTTCCTTTTAAAACGTGTTTTTTTTATTTTTTTATAAATTGTATTATTAGTTATATTTCATTTATACAGTGAAGACTTTAACTTTACATTTGAGTATTCAATTTCTGTCCCTGAATAGTTAGATTTACCTGAAAAACGTAAAGCGCTGCTTATTTCAGGTGTATCTTTCTACTACTGTATTTATCTATGCTTGTGATTTTGTTTATAATTTTCAATGCAGATTCACTCCTCTACAAAATCACCCCAATTATTCTAGAATGATTAATTCTTTTCAAATAGAGCTATAGTGAAATCATCTGGGGAAATTGTTTTTATATCACAATATATATTGAGAAAAACAAAATATCGCAATATAATCTCCCGCCCCCGCCCCCAAATCATGCAGCCCTAGTTTAGAGCTGAACTCTGCAGGACCGGACACCTCGATTAGGGCTGGGACAATATATCGATGCATCGTGAATTGAGAAATGATTCTGGATCGATTCCAATTTTTGCTTCGCGATTCTCTCTGGAATCGATTCTGAGTTTAGTTGTTAACAGCAGATATCCCTGCGTGCTTTACTGTGCGTTCACACCGCCGCCGGTAGTTTTTTTTCTAAAACTAGCCTAGAGCGCCATCTGCTGTTAAAACTAGCCTAGAGCGCCATCTGCTGTTAAAACTAGCCTAGAGCGCCATCTGCTGTTAAAACTAGCCTAGAGCGCCATCTGCTGTTAAAACTAGCCTAGAGCGCCATCTGCTGTTAAAACTAGCCTAGAGCGCCATCTGCTGTTAAAACTAGCCTAGAGCGCCATCTGCTGTTAAAACTAGCCTAGAGCGCCATCTGCTGTTAAAACTAGCCTAGAGCGCCATCTGCTGTTAAAACTAGCCTAGAGCGCCATCTGCTGTTAAAACTAGCCTAGAGCGCCATCTGCTGTTAAAACTAGCCTAGAGCGCCATCTGCTGTTAAAACTAGCCTAGAGCGCCATCTGCTGTTAAAACTAGCCTAGAGCGCCATCTGCTGTTAAAACTAGCCTAGAGCGCCATCTGCTGTTAAAACTAGCCTAGAGCGCCATCTGCTGTTAAAACTAGCCTAGAGCGCCATCTGCTGTTAAAACTAGCCTAGAGCGCCATCTGCTGTTAAAACTAGCCTAGAGCGCCATCTGCTGTTAAAACTAGCCTAGAGCGCCATCTGCTGTTAAAACTAGCCTAGAGCGCCATCTGCTGTTAAAACTAGCCTAGAGCGCCATCTGCTGTTAAAACTAGCCTAGAGCGCCATCTGCTGTTAAAACTAGCCTAGAGCGCCATCTGCTGTTAAAACTAGCCTAGAGCGCCATCTGCTGTTAAAACTAGCCTAGAGCGCCATCTGCTGTTAAAACTAGCCTAGAGCGCCATCTGCTGTTAAAACTAGCCTAGAGCGCCATCTGCTGTTAAAACTAGCCTAGAGCGCCATCTGCTGTTAAAACTAGCCTAGAGCGCCATCTGCTGTTAAAACTAGCCTAGAGCGCCATCTGCTGTTAAAACTAGCCTAGAGCGCCATCTGCTGTTAAAACTAGCCTAGAGCGCCATCTGCTGTTAAAACTAGCCTAGAGCGCCATCTGCTGTTAAAACTAGCCTAGAGCGCCATCTGCTGTTAAAACTAGCCTAGAGCGCCATCTGCTGTTAAAACTAGCCTAGAGCGCCATCTGCTGTTAAAACTAGCCTAGAGCGCCATCTGCTGTTAAAACTAGCCTAGAGCGCCATCTGCTGTTAAAACTAGCCTAGAGCGCCATCTGCTGTTAAAACTAGCCTAGAGCGCCATCTGCTGTTAAAACTAGCCTAGAGCGCCATCTGCTGTTAAAACTAGCCTAGAGCGCCATCTGCTGTTAAAACTAGCCTAGAGCGCCATCTGCTGTTAAAACTAGCCTAGAGCGCCATCTGCTGTTAAAACTAGCCTAGAGCGCCATCTGCTGTTAAAACTAGCCTAGAGCGCCATCTGCTGTTAAAACTAGCCTAGAGCGCCATCTGCTGTTAAAACTAGCCTAGAGCGCCATCTGCTGTTAAAACTAGCCTAGAGCGCCATCTGCTGTTAAAACTAGCCTAGAGCGCCATCTGCTGTTAAAACTAGCCTAGAGCGCCATCTGCTGTTAAAACTAGCCTAGAGCGCCATCTGCTGTTAAAACTAGCCTAGAGCGCCATCTGCTGTTAAAACTAGCCTAGAGCGCCATCTGCTGTTAAAACTAGCCTAGAGCGCCATCTGCTGTTAAAACTAGCCTAGAGCGCCATCTGCTGTTAAAACTAGCCTAGAGCGCCATCTGCTGTTAAAACTAGCCTAGAGCGCCATCTGCTGTTAAAACTAGCCTAGAGCGCCATCTGCTGTTAAAACTAGCCTAGAGCGCCATCTGCTGTTAAAACTAGCCTAGAGCGCCATCTGCTGTTAAAACTAGCCTAGAGCGCCATCTGCTGTTAAAACTAGCCTAGAGCGCCATCTGCTGTTAAAACTAGCCTAGAGCGCCATCTGCTGTTAAAACTAGCCTAGAGCGCCATCTGCTGTTAAAACTAGCCTAGAGCGCCATCTGCTGTTAAAACTAGCCTAGAGCGCCATCTGCTGTTAAAACTAGCCTAGAGCGCCATCTGCTGTTAAAACTAGCCTAGAGCGCCATCTGCTGTTAAAACTAGCCTAGAGCGCCATCTGCTGTTAAAACTAGCCTAGAGCGCCATCTGCTGTTAAAACTAGCCTAGAGCGCCATCTGCTGTTAAAACTAGCCTAGAGCGCCATCTGCTGTTAAAACTAGCCTAGAGCGCCATCTGCTGTTAAAACTAGCCTAGAGCGCCATCTGCTGTTAAAACTAGCCTAGAGCGCCATCTGCTGTTAAAACTAGCCTAGAGCGCCATCTGCTGTTAAAACTAGCCTAGAGCGCCATCTGCTGTTAAAACTAGCCTAGAGCGCCATCTGCTGTTAAAACTAGCCTAGAGCGCCATCTGCTGTTAAAACTAGCCTAGAGCGCCATCTGCTGTTAAAACTAGCCTAGAGCGCCATCTGCTGTTAAAACTAGCCTAGAGCGCCATCTGCTGTTAAAACTAGCCTAGAGCGCCATCTGCTGTTAAAACTAGCCTAGAGCGCCATCTGCTGTTAAAACTAGCCTAGAGCGCCATCTGCTGTTAAAACTAGCCTAGAGCGCCATCTGCTGTTAAAACTAGCCTAGAGCGCCATCTGCTGTTAAAACTAGCCTAGAGCGCCATCTGCTGTTAAAACTAGCCTAGAGCGCCATCTGCTGTTAAAACTAGCCTAGAGCGCCATCTGCTGTTAAAACTAGCCTAGAGCGCCATCTGCTGTTAAAACTAGCCTAGAGCGCCATCTGCTGTTAAAACTAGCCTAGAGCGCCATCTGCTGTTAAAACTAGCCTAGAGCGCCATCTGCTGTTAAAACTAGCCTAGAGCGCCATCTGCTGTTAAAACTAGCCTAGAGCGCCATCTGCTGTTAAAACTAGCCTAGAGCGCCATCTGCTGTTAAAACTAGCCTAGAGCGCCATCTGCTGTTAAAACTAGCCTAGAGCGCCATCTGCTGTTAAAACTAGCCTAGAGCGCCATCTGCTGTTAAAACTAGCCTAGAGCGCCATCTGCTGTTAAAACTAGCCTAGAGCGCCATCTGCTGTTAAAACTAGCCTAGAGCGCCATCTGCTGTTAAAACTAGCCTAGAGCGCCATCTGCTGTTAAAACTAGCCTAGAGCGCCATCTGCTGTTAAAACTAGCCTAGAGCGCCATCTGCTGTTAAAACTAGCCTAGAGCGCCATCTGCTGTTAAAACTAGCCTAGAGCGCCATCTGCTGTTAAAACTAGCCTAGAGCGCCATCTGCTGTTAAAACTAGCCTAGAGCGCCATCTGCTGTTAAAACTAGCCTAGAGCGCCATCTGCTGTTAAAACTAGCCTAGAGCGCCATCTGCTGTTAAAACTAGCCTAGAGCGCCATCTGCTGTTAAAACTAGCCTAGAGCGCCATCTGCTGTTAAAACTAGCCTAGAGCGCCATCTGCTGTTAAAACTAGCCTAGAGCGCCATCTGCTGTTAAAACTAGCCTAGAGCGCCATCTGCTGTTAAAACTAGCCTAGAGCGCCATCTGCTGTTAAAACTAGCCTAGAGCGCCATCTGCTGTTAAAACTAGCCTAGAGCGCCATCTGCTGTTAAAACTAGCCTAGAGCGCCATCTGCTGTTAAAACTAGCCTAGAGCGCCATCTGCTGTTAAAACTAGCCTAGAGCGCCATCTGCTGTTAAAACTAGCCTAGAGCGCCATCTGCTGTTAAAACTAGCCTAGAGCGCCATCTGCTGTTAAAACTAGCCTAGAGCGCCATCTGCTGTTAAAACTAGCCTAGAGCGCCATCTGCTGTTAAAACTAGCCTAGAGCGCCATCTGCTGTTAAAACTAGCCTAGAGCGCCATCTGCTGTTAAAACTAGCCTAGAGCGCCATCTGCTGTTAAAACTAGCCTAGAGCGCCATCTGCTGTTAAAACTAGCCTAGAGCGCCATCTGCTGTTAAAACTAGCCTAGAGCGCCATCTGCTGTTAAAACTAGCCTAGAGCGCCATCTGCTGTTAAAACTAGCCTAGAGCGCCATCTGCTGTTAAAACTAGCCTAGAGCGCCATCTGCTGTTAAAACTAGCCTAGAGCGCCATCTGCTGTTAAAACTAGCCTAGAGCGCCATCTGCTGTTAAAACTAGCCTAGAGCGCCATCTGCTGTTAAAACTAGCCTAGAGCGCCATCTGCTGTTAAAACTAGCCTAGAGCGCCATCTGCTGTTAAAACTAGCCTAGAGCGCCATCTGCTGTTAAAACTAGCCTAGAGCGCCATCTGCTGTTAAAACTAGCCTAGAGCGCCATCTGCTGTTAAAACTAGCCTAGAGCGCCATCTGCTGTTAAAACTAGCCTAGAGCGCCATCTGCTGTTAAAACTAGCCTAGAGCGCCATCTGCTGTTAAAACTAGCCTAGAGCGCCATCTGCTGTTAAAACTAGCCTAGAGCGCCATCTGCTGTTAAAACTAGCCTAGAGCGCCATCTGCTGTTAAAACTAGCCTAGAGCGGGGGAAAAAAGCTCTTTGGGAAGCTTTTGGTTTTTCCCAACCCCCCCCCCCCCGCCACTACCCCAAATGAATTGCATTTTAAAGCTTTATTTTAAGATCATGCGGTCCACGTTGATGGATAGCTAGATCAGTTTTGAAACCAACACCATCCCTTTTGTGTGCTGTGCCACCTGGACGTGCACAAGTCACATGGCTTTTTTCCAGGTAAGTTGAGCCCAGATCAGCTCCGATCTGCCGGTTCCTCTGGACGGAGCGATCGAGCTCGGCTCCGTCTCCATCCCTGGTGCTGATGCGGAGTCAGACCGGATTGACCAGAGCGGCTCTGTAACGAGAGTATGATGTCATTGAACTGGGCACACCGTAGCTGCCTTTTAATCACATGTAATAATGTGATGGGTTATTAAGATATGCATCCTTTTTTTGGGGCATGTAATTGGTAACTTCGATTCTCTCGTGTGCTCGTACAGGGTTTATACGTTTTTAAAAAAGGGATTCTGTTGATGTTTCGGTTTCTTTTTGTTTTGCCTCTTTTAAAAGTATTGACTGGATTTTTTGACAATGACTGACTCCACAATGATTTCTGTATCACCATCAAACCATTTTTATAAAAAATGGTGTTTTAAAAAGTACTGCTGCATAACAAGTGTTTTTGCATTCCTGCAAATAAATTTTGTAAAATGAAAAGGCGTCTCGAATGATTTAATCTCTCTGGTATTGTCTAACACTTGTGTTATGACTATACAAAGCCTTTAATTTCTACTGCTATATTGTGCTTTTGTTCAGTTTTCAGTATCTGTTAATGTCCACTGTTTGTCAAACTCTCGAGCGCTGTCTTCATGGCTCTGCATTTTCACATGTTTCATTTATTACTCTAAACACAGGGTTTCTTTTAGTGACTGAAATCAGGCTAGTTTACAAACGAGTCCCCAAACTTACACTTCCCATCAGCTTTCTTATTTGCACTGACATGGTTCTTGTTCAATTTACTATTTCTCAACATCTAATTATTCCTATATTATTAATTCAAGAACTGATGCTCTTTGTGTAAGGTGTTCTGGGAAAAATGTTAAGTTGGTTGACATTAAAAGTGATAATATTCTTAAGTTCATTACCGGCTGTTGAGATGTAAGTGCTAAAGATCAGTTGGTCATCAAACACGACCCCAGTTGTACAGTGATCCACACAGTGAGTGTCTCATCATGAGCTCTGTCATCACATGCTTAGAGCTGTAGATGGCGCTCTCTCCAGGCAGAGATAAGAGCTGAGCTGATCATAAGGTTTATATGATAGAATAACATGATTTGTTGGAGGTTACTCTAGCCAGCCAAAGAGCTTCAGCAACTCTTATCGGGTCTAACGGTTTACTGGGTCCACAAGAATCAGTTTCACAGGCAATTTGTAAATGTAATTTCAATATCATTGGATGATGTAATTAAGTCACCCAATTAAGTAAAGCACTAGTTAAAGTTCCCTGACAGTTAATTTATATTTTTGTTTCTCATTAGTGAATTATAAGATTATACTGCTTGTTAAAAATGTAAAAAAAAGAACAAGAAAATCACATTTAGCATGTTAAATTTAAATGATCCTTGACTAAGACTGTATGTATCTGTCCTCAGCTTAAGCAAAAGCTCTTAAAACCACAGTTGAAATGGGTCTGAATCACAACATGACTGTCTTGCTCAAAATCATAAACTAATACTTAATATCAAACTTTTACTCCCCATTTAGTCCCATCATGCAAAGCACACTGGGAACCGCAGTTTCAGCAATGTCCACAGATTTGAATACTTGATCGGTTTACACACACACACACATATATATACTGTATATTGAACAAGAATGAGAAATAAAAGTAGCTATATATATAAACTTCAAGCCAAAACAAATTCATTTTAACCGAAACTGTCTGAAGGCCGATTGATTGATTGATTGATTGATTCTAATTGATTGATTTGATACTCAGTTATTATCAATGTTGGAAACAGTGCTTTATATTTTTTGGGATCCTGTGATACTTTTTCAGAATTCTTTGATATATATTAAGAACAGCATTTATTCAAAATATATATTTTTTCTAACAATAGATCTTTATCACTTTTTATCAATTTAACACATCCATGCTGAATAAAAGTATAATGTTTTTCAAAAAATGAGAAAAACATTACTGACCCCAAACTTCTGAACGATGGTGTATATTGTTACAAAAGATTTCTATTTCAAATAAATGCGGTTCCTTTTTTTAATCACAAATACTTACAGCTTGCTCTATTTCTACCAGAGAGACTCGGGAGATAGAGTGATGTAACAAAGCATTAATTTATTGACAATCCAGCAAGCAATTATTTATAAAGTTCTTTGGCGTAGGGGCACGGGGCGTCCGTAGTGCATAATCTGAGGGTAGCGGATCTGCTTTTCCTGCCTGAAGACGAAGGCAGAGGCGCTGCCGACCCCCGGGAGTATGGACAGGCATAGATATACATTATAAAGGACTTTATTATGTATATCTATGTGTACAGGACCATCCTGGGGGTGGTGGTGGTGGCGGTGGTGGTGGTGTGGTGGTGGTGGTGGTGGTGGGGAGGGGGGAAGGGGGGGGGGGGTGGTCATTGTTGCGTCAGCGTCTGCGAACTCAAACATGTCACGTGTAAGTATTAGGACATGATTGGATAGATGTGAAGGTAATAAGTGACGTAGTAATTAAGTCTTCCTGGCAGAACTTATGCTAAAGCTTTAATTTCTGTAAATCAGTTTTTGTGAACAACAGACTGACTGATGCTCTGCTCTTCGTCATCACCCGCTAGCGCCCCCTGCTGGAGAGGAAGACTAACAGCAGATGGAGATTATGAATCGTAATCTACTGATATTCCTGTTGTCCCCGGATTTCAATTACTACTGCAATTCAACAAGCTTTTTTTGTTTTCAAAAACATTTGGTATTATTTTACTTCCATAGTCTTGTCTCTGCTTCCACAGAAAGTGGACTTGGGACTTCTCAAAAACTGGAGACCAGTAGGCTATCTCTGTTATGTTCTATGTAATTTTTTCCCCCCAAATGTTTATCAAATAGACTTGAACACTGAAGATCTATAACGACAATATTTTTTTTTACAGGATATAATTAATCGGTTTTAAACCTACCCCTAAACCTAACCTTAACCCATGTTAGTTACCTTATATTACCAGTACCTTCTTAGGTAAGTACACTGTAAGCACACATACTGTATACCTGTGTCCACTTTTTGGCCAATTATATAGTTTGGTTATTGAATGTTTGTTGTGCAGATTGAGGAGGAATTTTCATTTCAAATTCAAGGGTCTATTATTGGGAAGATTCTGGGTTTCCTGAACTCAAGGTTACAGTGGAGACGGGACGGCTTGGCGAATGACCAATTTCAAAAGGAAAACTGTGAGGATCTGCTGGAGAAAGTGCTGCTAAATTGTTGAAATGGAAATGGCCGTTGCCACAGTTGTCCTATAGGTGGAGAGCTCTGGTGGTCAGTAATCTCTCAGTATCAGTGTTGTGGCATATACTATAGCTATGGACCACCTGAGGAACTTATTTCTGATATACAAAGTCAAAGTATTTCTAATATTACGGTCAAAGTTTGGTGGCTGTGAGGAGTCAGATCCGGGCCTTTAGGAGACAAGCTGTACAGACCTCTTTACAACAAGGATGTGTATGGGCCAGACTCCTGTTTTTAAGGAAATTAGAGAAAGTCAGCCTGTCAGAGCCTCCACAGTTTCATAAGTCTGAGCTGCAGATATGGAGAACTATCTTTAGAGTGGAGCGAAACATGGATGATCAAGGGCCGTTGTTTTTCAGCCCAATGATCCAGACTAGACTGGTGTTGTAACCGCCTAATTCTGACCAGTTATGATCTGTGTTGTGTTGTTTAACTGAGAGAAGACCCGGGACACTGGATCTGCTGCTGAAGGAGGGCTTATTATGCGCTAAAGAAATGATATTGTGTTCATGTTATTGATTCCTCCAGCGCTCAGCAATGTGAACAAAGACGAAGAATCCCGTAGGAACAGGACAGAAAGCTTTCATACTGTTTCATTTAGCAGATGTTTTTTTGAGGTGACTTAAAATCACTAAACATTCAACAATAAGTTAATACCAAAGATTATATATAATGAACGACAAAATAGAGATCGCTCTTTGGAACAGATTTTTTTTTTTTTTTAAGGAAAACACCCAATTACTTTAAAGATAAACATTCCAAGACATCATATTTACTAGAAATACAGTATTTTTCATGCAGTGTATATTAATTAATTGCAAAAGCTTTAAGCTTCAAGCTTTTTTTATTTTTTTTGAAATAAATAAATTGAAATAAGTTATAACAAAATGTAATGAAGAGTAAAGAAATGAACATAAACAGTGAATAAGCAGATGGAAGTAAGTAAGGCTATGTAATGTTACATACTTCAGTATAGTAGGTGGCGCTAATACATTTAACGATAGACTGAAACCCGCCAGAAAACTAAAAGAAGAAGAAGAAGAAGAGATATTGGCGCGGTTTTTATTTGCAAGAATGTATTTGTTGTTGACACCTGGGACCTCCTGCGCATGCGCGTTCTGTTTCTGAAGAAACACCTCGAAGCCGGAAGTAAAGACTCGAAGAATGTAAACTGTCACATTACGGTAAGTTCATCGGCTTTTGATATCATGTCTTATTATTGTACAATATTTTCTGTTTGCTATCATATTAAACTCAATCTTTATTAGCTTCAAATCTGCTTCTGATTTTCCACTCTCCTGCTTATTAACACAATATGGCTTCAATCTGTCAAATCTCTGTTTAGACATTGATGTTATTTTAGTTCGTCCTTCATCTACAGTCTGTAGTCTTTGAGTCATTTCTGACCCACTCTATGTTCTGAATCTCACGTTAGTCACCTCATAAAAATCGAAAGACTTAGTGATATTGCTAGTTTACTTTCCTCACTCAATAGACTCAGAAATGGTTGTCAGTGCTTTAATAACAGCACGTCTGGACTAACGTTACTTAAGCTCGCTTTTACTCGATTTTCACTGTTTATAACAGAGTTCTGCTGCACGTTTCCTCACCATGGTAAGTCTGCACAGATCACTCTCTCACTTTCACTTCAATGGCTTCCAGTTTATCATCCCAGTCATGGTCTCAGTCACGGTGGGGCTTCACCTTATTTTAATGAATCGCTCCATCAATTCTACTCAATTCACATTTATTTGTATAGCGCTTTTCACAATATTGTTTCTTTACAGAAAGTGCATGAGTCCACATTACAATTTAAGTTATCAGAGGTACTAACTGTCTTAAGTTATGTATTTCAGAAATGTACAAATGTACACACAGTTAGCTATTAATGTATTAATTTTAGGCATAGAAAATGAGCTTATTGAGGCAATGAATACATGTTAACCAATGACTATGACCAGGGCCGTGCACAGACCTTTCAGGGGCTTGTGTTTATTTCTTTTTTCTTTTTTTTTAATATTAAGATTATTTAGTAAGCCTACATAAAAGGAAGAAATGGTCACAGCTTCATGACAAATTCAATAACACAAAATAATAGTCTCAAAAGCTTTAGATTTATTCACTATTAATATAACAATAATAATATAGATATACAGGGTTTCAGGGCTTCTTTAAAAAGCCCTTCTAAAGCCCTAAAAAAAACATGTTTTAGCCTAGGCCTACTACATTTATACATGTGAAGACGAGCAGAGAGTATAGATTCAAAAATTAGCTAGATAGCGAACACGTGCATATTAACAGCCTTGAATTAACCATAATTTAATATTATTACCATAATATGATTAAATGTTAATAAATTAAGTGTATCAGCAATCATAAACAAAAGAAGACATTTCTCAGAAAAAATGTTACCGAGGATCACTCAGTCGCTTTGTGTAAGTTCCAATACGAAACAGTGCGGGGCGCATTTCCCCATGGTAAAAACAAATGATATGTTGTGGTATTACTTATCAATATATTGTTAACATTTTACAAAAGTCAAACTCAAATTCAGTTACAGGGCTTTTGACCAGCGAATGTGTGCAAATGTGCATTTTGTCCATCATTAAAACGGCGTCGGCGGCATCACATATATTTCATCAACAGGTTACAAACTAGTTTGTTGTAGCTATATGGGCGCTCAGTTTTTCCTGTAGTAAATTACTTTTGGCCAAAATCTCATTTTATAAAAGATGAAATGCTACTGTATGCACAGGCCATTTAAGTGTAGGCTATGTGTTGGCTATGACTAGATGGCAAATGCTAGACCTCTCTCAGGTCACACGTCTCAGTCAGACATCAAATAAATAAAATATGAGCCTTTATAGACATAGTGCTTAGTACTTATTCAAACTGCTGCGGACCTTCAGGTCATTCAGTCAAGATAGAGGGGGCGGAGTTATCTGATAGAGGGGTGGAGTTACAGAGGGGGCGGAGTTATCAGATAGAGGGGTGGAGTTACAGAGGGGGCGGAGTTATCAGATAGAGGGGTGGAGTTACAGAGGGGGCGGAGTTATCAGATAGAGGGGGCGGAGTTATCAGGTTTACTGACAGTTTGAGGATCGAGCAAGATTTACACAAGCTCTTTTTAAGAACTTTCATTGGCTAAATATTTTGGGGTTTACATAATATGCCACATAATTGTAATAGTTTGGTAATAATTAACTGTACTTTGACAACTATAAGCAGCTGCTGCAGCGCTGTGTGCAAAGGTTTTGGTGTGCAGCAATGCAATATTGCTTGACATGAAGGTCTACAAGAATACCCAATTGATTTTGTTTATATATGTTTACATACATTTTTATAAATGACGGAGTTGTGCCATTGTTAAGGCATCAAGCAGCAAATCTGTAGAAAATGTAGTAAGTGCCTCCTCAATAAATTATTTGATTTATGATTTATGATATAAGCAAGTGATTATGATCACTTGCTACTAGGGGTGTAACGGTTCACAAAATTCACGGTTCGGTTCGATACGATACACTTGTGTCACGGTTTGGTTCGGTACGTTTTCCATAGGCTACAGCAAAAATAAATAAATGCCAGAGAAATTTCCTTGAATTAATTTTTTTTAATGAATCTAACATCATAAAGTATGATTTAAAAAAAAAAAAATTGGTTCTTTTTTTACTGAGCAATAATGGAGCTATACTTGACTCTTCTTATGAGCATATAAAACAAAACAGCTCCTTGGACAAAATGAAATGTAATATTGTAGTAGTAGGCTAGTTATAAACAAAGGTTTATTTTAGTTCAGATTAACATTTGAGGGCAGCAATTGTATTCATAATGGTAGTTCCACCCTTGTTTCTGGAAAACCATAGAAGAAATTGGTCATGTGACCACATCATTTTGAAAAGGAATCACTTTTACTCGTCCTCCAAAGAAGAGAGACACATGGCATGAGAGTTAAGCACATTTTAGTGCAAAAAAGTGTTTTTTCCCTTTCAAAGTAACATTTCTATGATTAAGGTTTTTTGATTGTAGTGTTTGAACAATTATAGACAAGTTTGAAAACATTTCACGCATGTTTTAGTGCTTTAGTAGGCTACACAATGAGTCTATACAGTTAGCATGATGTTAGCTCTTAACTGCTGGATCATGCTAGTTTTTCAAACTTGTGGGTCTGGGGTGATTTGTGCCAAAGGGTTGTGCCAGATCCAGACCACCTAGACCTACATACTCACAGGGGATAATCTTGAGAAGTGAGGAGATGGGCATGCCTCATCATTGTTTGACTTAGGCCTGCCTGCTATTTGTTTAATTTAGCTAACACTGATTTCAGTTTTGAGTTTGCACTATGTTATTAAAGAGAAGTTTTATTCCGTTTTTAAGTGGCCTATGTCACAATAGGATGTTTAGAAATTAGCCTAGTCACTTTATTCTTATATGTTACATAATTGACAGACAGCGCTATGTCAACAGGCATCTATTGCCAAAGCCTTTTTGCCTGAAATGATTCACAAATATCATATATTGTGTTGCTATGGTGCTCTAAATGGTTGCTAGGGCGTAGCTTGATAGCTTCACAATGATCCTGAGAGACTGATTGGTCGTCTGAGTAAAATGAGCCCGCCCCCTTGTCTCTATGACACTGTGATCCAGAGTTATGTTCAATACAAAATCCCTATGCAATTGACCATAGTAGGAAAAACGCATGCTATGGTATTCCAGGGTGACAATATCTAAATAAACCTTAAATGAGTAATTTTGTATTGAATTTATCTTGCTTTCATATAGCATTACGGTTCATAACATTAAAATGTTCTGTTTTACTTCAGAAATCACTGGCACAATTTACCCCCAATGTATTCCCCCAAAGGCACAACTTCCCCCGCACCAGGGGCAAGTTGTGCCATGAGACCACTTTTTTCCCAAGAGCTATATTTCTGAAACAATTTATTTCAGATCCAAAGTAATTGTTCTCAGGGATGCACCACATCCTGAAATATATGTACATCCTTAAGTTCAGAATCAGAATCAGAAGATTGAAGGCAAGAATTGAAGGCATTACTGCCAAGGCCTCACTTTAAAGTCACTTTGAGTAAAAACTGGCACAACTCACCCCACTTTCCCCTACTGCTATATGTTATTGTATGGCCATGTAAGTATACGCAGTAATGCAAAGGCAAAGCGCAGTAGGCCTATAGCCTATAAAACGACCAAATTTTGCCTGACTGTCAAAAAACGAAATGTTTTAAACAAAATGCACCTCCTTTTGATCTATCTAATTGTACCCTTTGTTGTTAAATTTAATTGGATGCTTATATTTGGTGTAAGAAAAACACAAAAAGCTGTTTTTCTCAGTTTGGCGTTTTTGCTGATACTGCTCTTTGGCTTTGTAGGGCAGTATACACCCCTGGGTGTCGGTCAGGACACAAAGAATGAGGAGACTGGTGCTTCCTTCCAAAGTGTATTGAATATTAGCCTAAAATAACAAAAAACATTACATTAGTAGAAGTATAAATATTTACATTCACAGATTAATCAGTCACTTCTTATTTCAGGATACTAACATATTCAGTATCACCTCTAAATAACAGTTAAAACACAAAAATATGCAGTGGATGGGCAATTGAAGACAATAAAACGATTGGTCTGGTCACAAAAATGACTTTGGCATTAATATGATTATGAATCCAATGCATCAACAAACAATCTAATTTCCCAAATTAGTATAATCAAAAGGAAATAATACTGGATAATCCTTCTGCAGAATAATTAGTTAACATATTACAGACAAAACTGTCACATTTGACTATATTTAGCAGAAATCGCGTTACACGTACCGGTACGTTACACAGTGGGGAGAACAAGTATTTGATACACTGCCGATTTTGCAGGTTTTCCCACTTACAAAGCATGTAGAAGTCTGTAATTTTTTATCATAGGTACACTTCAACTGTGAGTGACGGAATCTAAAACAAAAATCCAGAAAATCACATTGTATGATTTTTAAGTAATTAATTTGCATTTTATTGCATGACATAAGTATTTGATACATCAGAAAAGCAGAACTTAATATTTGGTACAGAAACCTTTGTTTGCAATTACAGAGATCATACGTTTCCAGTAGTTCTTGACCAGGTTTGCACACACTGCAGCAGGGATTTTGGCCCACTCCTCCATACAGACCTTCTCCAGATCCTTCAGGTTTCGGGGCTGTCGCTGGGCAATACAGACTTTCAGCTCCCTCCAAAGATTTTCTATTGGGTTCAGGTCTGGAGACTGGCTAGGCCACTCCAGGACCTTGAGATGCTTCTTACGGAGCCACTCCTTAGTTGCCCTGGCAGTGTGTTTCGGGTCGTTGTCATGCTGGAAGACCCAGCCACGACCCATCTTCAATGCTCTTACTGAGGGAAGGAGGTTGTTGGCCAAGATCTCGCAATACATGGCCCCATCCATCCTCCCCTCAATACAGTGCAGTCGTCCTGTCCCCTTTGCAGAAAAGCATCCCCAAACAATGATGTTTCCACCTCCTTGCTTCACGGTTGGGATGGTGTTCTTGGGGTTGTACTCATCCTTCTTCTTCCTCCAAACACGGCGAGTGGAGTTTAGACCAAAAAGCTCTATTTTTGTCTCATCAGACCACAGACACCTTCTCCCATTCCTCCTCTGGATCATCCAGATGGTCAATGGCAAACTTCAGACAGGCCTGGACATGCGCTGGCTTGAGCAGGGGGACCTTGCGTGCGCTGCAGGATTTTAATCCATGACGGCGTAGTATGTTACTAATGGTTTTCTTTGAGACTGTGGTCCCAGCTCTCTTCAGGTCATTGACCAGGTCCTGCCGTGTAGTTCTGGGCTGATCCCTCACCTTCCTCATGATCATTGATGCCCCACAAGGTGAGATCTTGCATGGTGCCCCAGACCGAGGGAGATTGACCATCATCTTGAACTTCTTCCATTTTCTAATAATTGCGCCAACAGTTGTTGCCTTCTCACCAAGCTGCTTGACTATTGTCCTGTAGCCCATCCCAGCCTTGTGCAGGTCTACAATTGTATCCCTGATGTCCTTAGCTCTCTGGTTTTGGCCATTGTGGAGAGGTTGGAGTCTGTTTGATAGAGTGTGTGGACAGCTCTTTTATAGAGGTAACAAGTTCAAACAGATGCAGTTAATACAGGTAATGAGTGGAGAACAGGAGGGCTTCTTAAAGAAAAACTAACAGGTCTGTAAGAGCCGAAATTCTTACTGGTTGGTAGGTGATCAAATACTTATGTCATGCAATAAAATTCAAATTAATTATTTAAAAATAATACATTGTTATTTTCTGGATTTTTGTTTTCGATTCTGTCTCTCACAGTTGAAATGTACCTATGATAAAAATTACAGACCTCTACATGCTTTGTAAGTAGGAAAACCTTCAAAATCAGCAGTGTATCAAATACTTGTTCTCCCCACTGTATGTGCAACCTGTACCAGCAGCGTATCCTTTTTCTAACAGTGGCACTTCCTCTCTGTGGACTACACCTTGCCGTGGTGGAGAGGCTTGTGTACTCCAATGAACCTGAGACCTATGCCGGTGGGGATTTTATATCCCTGGCAAGTTTAACTAAGCTGGACAGGTCAAAGGAGAGGAGGCAGACAAAGCAGACATTATGACTATTTGACAGAAATGGTGGCCATCTTGAAAATGGTGGCCATCCTGAATTTTTGAGTGGCACATACCTTTTTCCAAAAGAGTGTTCCTTGAAGAGTATTTCTGCCTAATTTTATGCTTGCATCACCATTTGAACACTTGAAATAATTAATATTCGACAGGAACGGTGGCCATCTTTAAAAATGGCGGCCATCTTGAATTTTTGAGGGACAACATCTTTTTCTATTAACATGTCCTTTAGAGAGTATTTGTATAAAATGTTATGCTTGGATCACTGTTTGAATAATTGATATAATAACTGAAGGATCATGTGACACTGAAGACTGGAGTAATGATGCTGAACATTCAGCTTTGATCACAGGAATAAATTACACTTTACTATATATTCACATAGAGAACAGATATTTAAATTGTCATTATATTTGACAATATTGCTATTTGTAGTTGTTTTGTATTTGTAATGAAATAAACCCAGCCTTGGTGAGCAGAAGAGACTCGTTTGACTAGTAGTGTAACGTTATATAATAATGATCATGTGACAGAAGTGAAACTGATTTCATTTTATAGCACGAGTGACTTTATATCTATTACATTTCTTTAAACTTCAGATAATCGAGTCCAATAATATCAGTCATTATGAAATGAACCTACATGTTGATAATCTGATGGGAAGATATTGAGAAGTTATGACACTTTATATACATATTTATATTAATATATAAGTCCGCAATAGCTCTAATGTAACTTACATGTGTATTTATAATATTTGACTCATTAAAATCTTTAAGGATTAGAGATGTTTTACAAAAACTACACAACACCACTTTATAAGAGACAGTAAACACATTCACACACGCACGAACTACATGTATTCAAACGAACTATATAATCGATATCTGCCAGAGAACGTTGTGATAGTAGTAACTTATAAGTAGAAGTAATAATAATACTGTTAATAATAATAATAACAACAGCACTAGCCGGTCCAGTGTCTCACCTTCATCTCTCTCCTGGAATAGAGTCCGGATCGTCTCCCATCTTCACTGAGATTCCCCCTCGGGTCGTCAACGGCAGTAACGAGTAAATATGCAGGTAATTACGTTATTAATGAGGAATTAATGAAGTTATTCTGCTCATCTCAAACTCTCTGCGTGTTAGCAGGAACCCGCGTTGAACTTTGGCAGGAAGTGACGCGTGTTTTGAAGCGGAAGCGTGTGTCGTGTGCATCTCGCCAGACAGTGCCCTCTGCTGGCCAAACGCTTGAACAATATATGTCATGTACAAACAAACATGAGCTGATAATTAATAACCAATAATAATACAGAGCTTTTCAATCTTTCAGGCACAGATATGAGCGGGACCCCATCCTATTTAAAAGGCAGCTATATATATGTATAAAGAGCCCATTTAAACTGTGAAAAATGAATATTATAAATATGTGTAAAATATTATTTGAAAAACATTTTTCATTTCTATTATGGTACATTATTCGATTTCTTTCTACTCACAATATATTATTTATTTGGAACTTATTTGTATTTATTTTCGACAGTTTCTCTAAATTTTCCCACCGGATTTCCTTGCGGCCCCTGAAGGTCCGGCAATTGAATTCATAATGCATAATAACGTGATAATAAACTGTAAACCGTAAGTATTTGTATTTCTATAATGGATGTGTCAGTGCAAAAGTGACAATATTTGATCATTAAAAGTCTATTTAACGCATTAAACTGCTGTCTCTGACAAGGAACTACTTGTTTTATGAGCAGCGGGATAATCATATTCATCCGCACAGAGCCGAAGCACAACCACAACAGTGTTCTTCCGCGAAATGCATGCAGTTCTGTGTTTTAACCACTAGAGGGACACAAGCGGTCACATCGTGCACTTTTCAAAAGAAACAAGCATCACACATCACAGACACTGGGAATGAAAGAGATTTTATTTGTGACATATTGCAGTAGACATAATTGTTTCTTAGTTCAATAAAAAAGCAGTTTAATGGTTTATTATAAACTCTCGTAAGGAACCTGTCTTTAATGCAAAGCATGAGAGCGCATCGCTACAGGCAAAGCTCGAGCTGTCGTTCTTTGAGTCGCGATGTTTGAGTCGGTGTGTTCAGACGAGAAACACACTGAGTAGCAGAGATCCTGAAAACACTTCTTCCTCTGATTGTCGGCGCTCAAGGCTTTAAAGCTCCCAGTGAATTTATTTCACACGAACTGTGAGGCGTTTAAAGTGCTGCCGTTATTTACAAGGGGAAACACACACACATACACGCACACGCATAGTGCGCATGCGCAGACGCGACACCCGCATGCAGAACAGCAGAGAATTAATGCGCGTATTAATTTGAATAATTAAACAGGAAGTCATTCGTTTGCACAGAGGAATATGCAATTACACTGCAATGCTGTGGCGGATGGGCGAATCCTCGGGGTGTTTCCACTCCAAAATCAAAGGAATGAAACATGAAAGGATCATTTGCATGAAGAAAATGAAACCCATTTTTTAGGACCAAGAATTTTTTGCATTGCTGGGTCATTCCTACAGTCCCCATGAAACAATACTGCATATTTCACATAAAATGTTGATCAACCACATGCATAGATGTACCCAGTTAACACAAATTCATTATTAGTACCTAATTAAAGCTGCAGTCTGTAACTTATTCGTGTTCAAAATGTATACAGAAGTACATCATGAATCCATTTTCCAACATGTGTTTTTGTCTAATCCTGAATCACTACGATACGCCTATAAAAAGTGTTTATACACGGACTATTTTAGACTGTGTGCGTGACTCGTCATAGACATACACAGAGAGAAGTAGTTCCGGCTACAATGTTCCTCCCAAAGTTGATCTGTTTATTAACCGCTAGAGCACCAAAAGTTATGGACTGCAGCTTTTAAAAATAACTTTTTGAAGCTCTTGACTGGCAAATTTCCATATCCTCAATCATGTTTTCTCAACTCCACTTTGAAATAAAGATAAAGGCTATATATATTTCTAATAAAATTAGCAATTTTGAGTATTACATTTACATATTCTCTTTGACAACTCCAGGAACAAAGTAAGAATCAGTCATAAACTTATCTCTTTTTTCCTATATTTTTTTTAGAAGATCTTATCTAATAGTGTATCTGGACATCAAAATGTTTGCATTTTGAAAAAAAAAATTTTTTTTAAAAAAAAAAAAAAAAAAAAAAAAAAAAACGATTTTATATAACTATTAAAATTCTTCCTAAATGTAAATCATCTGCTAGCGTGTTGTTCTTTCCTAGCTAGTAATGGGCTTTATGAGCTTAAAACATCCACCCTGTCGCATTGTTAAAATGTCATGTAACAGGGCGGACAAACTTACTCAGAATTATTAGGCGACACTAGCCTGAGCTCGACCAGTGTGTTTCTATGATAGACATTAAAACTCATAATATATCATTTCAATTTTTTCTTCAACGACTGCAGGAATGACCCTGCTTGATTTTCTTTAAGGCCCATTCACACCAATAACGATAACGATACATTACCGCACGATATCGTTCTGTTGATTACACGCGCCTGTCTCTTTAAATGCACGCGCTCTTTAAAGCAGGCTGGATTCTGATTGGCTGTCAATGTTTATATCGTTTATCGGCTTGAAAAAAAAGATCGATCTGAAAGTGATTCCAGAGACATTTCTCTGTGTCATTCTCAGTATAGTTGTGCTGTGACTTTGCTATTCTATTTCGATTTTAGCACTATATCTTTATCGTTATAGCTGGTGTGAACGTGCCTTTGTGTGTGTACGCATTCTTTCATTACGAGATTCACCAGAAAACGGCTGTTTTTACTACATTCAAAGGCCGTTTCCGTGATATTTGTTCTCGGGCAGCAGCCAAACAAACACTAAACGATACACATGAAATGATGGACTGATTTGTGACTAACATGATCAGTTTGACAAGAGTTTGCATTTCATATTCATCATGTGGAGCTGCTCAGACACAAACACTCGTCTCTCACTCTCACAGACAAACTAAACCTCTCACATATGTGCAAAAGCTTTACATTAGCCATTATTAGTGCTGATATCTGGGAAGTGCGCGAGCTTCTACTTACAGAAATCGATAAATTAGCACGTTTACATTCATTCGAAAAGCCACAACAACAGGTTGGCGAAGGACATTCTCCCATATATATATATCCACTTCATCTAGTGCAACATTGCGCATGAATTTAGAGCCACATACTAGGCTTCAAAAATAAAACAATTTACGTAAAAGGTTGGCATACAGAGGCACGTTTCTTTTCGCAGGGGTTTCTGGGTAAATAATGACATCCCGCCTTATTTTTCCACATGTGTCTGGCTTCCGGTTTCATCCGTTTCCAGTTAGTTTTTCTGTCCAAACACAGTTTGATATTGCAAACTGGTATATTCTAACTATATTATTTTAATGTTTTGTTGTTAATTCCTGAAGAATCCGTCATTCACATGCGTTGAAAAATAAGGCGGATAAAAGACGTGCTTGACAACACTAGTGTAAAGAACTGGCCTTATAGTGATCATATATTAGTTCCAGCACATTTTAGTGACTCGTCCTACCTTTAGAAATGTATTGCGATCGCTCTAAATAGTCACAGACTACATAAACATGAAATCTGACAGCATTAATGGCAGCAGACATCTGTCAACGATCCATCCGGCAGTTCTGGTCAGAATCTTCAGGTTTGTAGAGCTTATTAGAACAACACGCTGATGAACAACAAACAATTCATGACTAGAACAACACAGCTGATGAACAACAAACAATTTCATGACTTTTTTTTTTGCATTATATCCCACACCGTCTTCACGGATGAAGGTTTGATCATTATTATAAATAAACCCAGACAGCAACATAGTGTCGGCCCACATCTGGCCCAAGGTTATCTCCACATCTGGGCCGACACTATGCCTCAAGGCTGAGTTGTAGTTATGATGGTGTCAATAGTCACAATAAGGCACAAGTTCTTCAGTCTCTCTGTGAGATACGAGTCGGGCATCTTTGATGAAATAATAAAATGATGCTCGGGCTACTGATGATAAAACAGCAGAAGAGAGTGAAGATGATGTTTATCATCTAGTGTTGATTAGAATCACGACAGCTGTCAATCAACAGCACTGACGAGGCACTTTAACAAACGACAGTGCAAAATAAACCAGATCGAATTATTGATGATTGAAGATGGACTGCCGTAACCTCGACACACCTGGAGATTCTGACGACTACAGATAAAGACACAACGCTCTTAAAGTCTCAGTCAGTTGTTTTGCATCATTAAATAATGTGTAAGAGGTTACACTACCGGTCAAAAGTTTGGATTTTGTTAAAGAAGAAATATATTTTTTTATCAATATTCACATTTTTGTGAAAACGGTGATATACCAGCATTACATTTTTTAAAGGATTCATTCAATTGATTTAAAAGAAAAAAATTTATACTGTATGTATATATATATATATAAATAATGATTTCTGAAGGAAATACTTTTTACTTTTTAAAAAATCAAAATAATGAGCTAGAAGAGAGACTTTCAAAAACATTCCAAATTATATTCCGAACTTTTGACCACTAGTGTAAATCAAATGAATATTTGTCATTAATAAAACACACAAACAGATCAAGTGCTTTCCGACCCGGCTCCTGCAGAACTGCCAACAACACACACACATGTGGAGTCTCTTAAGGCCAAAGATCATCGTGATTTTCATGTTCGTGTCTCATAGTTGGACTGAAGGGCTCGTTCTGTTAGTGTCCTCTAGACTAGTGCATTCGGGAGTCTTCGTGTCTCGATCGCTCCGTTCCAACATCTGCGTTCCTTAAACCAGCAAGTGCAAAAGGGGATGAAGCCAGCCGGAGCATTCGAGAGGAAGCCTCGTCGTTCAGGGTTCACTCAGTTTCAGGGATGCAGGGTATCAGGGTTACATCGAGGCTGAGAGTTCTGATCAGGTTTGGCATGCATGCAAGCGGTGGAAGAGAGCGCACATTCATCCGTTCGTCTGACGTCACGTGAGCGTTCAGATGGTCAGACACACACAGGAATCTGAAGCATGATGATGAACACATTCATCCGTTCGTCTGACGTCACGTGAGCGTTCAGATGGTCAGACACACACAGGAATCTGAAGCATGAAGATGAAAACCAAACATCCCTTCAGATTCAAACGCTTCGAGATCCTCGATGAATCTCACAAAAGAATATGAAAATTAAATCAGATTCTCATTATCAGAATGTAAAATAAATCATTGCATTAATTAATGATTAGGATACAGAATTCTATTCTGTTTGCATTGTACAGTAGTGGCCAAAAGTGATGGACAATCGACATCTTCACCCTTTATTCAAGTATTATTAAAAATTGTGTGCTTGGAGTCGATTGTGTTATTTGTAATAGACACTCAATGGAAGATGACAAATTGTGCAACATCATTTTTGGAAATTATGAACACATGAAACCAGAAATGAAATATTAATAACTCATTATGTTGTAATCAATGTATGCTTGTTTTTCTATTATTTTTGTTAAATACCTCAACCAAGTTTAGAGTTTTATTCTTCCCTCATATTTCAAATATATCCAATATTTCCCTCATATTTCGATGGTCTAATCCTTATAGGGTCATTAAAAACCTCCAGACATCACTTTTTTGGCCACAACTGTGTATATTATAATAAAAATTACTAATTATTTTTAAACATTTAAATGTTTATTCACATATTTTTATTATCAGTATATTAGATTCATAATAATATAATGGGGATTAATTTTT
Source organism: Leuciscus waleckii (assembly GCA_900092035.1). Taxonomy (NCBI): domain Eukaryota; kingdom Metazoa; phylum Chordata; class Actinopteri; order Cypriniformes; family Leuciscidae; genus Leuciscus; species Leuciscus waleckii. Next base: position 5,909,886 of record FLSR01004880.1, read on the forward strand.
TGTTTTGAATTTTGCATGTTTTGATCCAATCCGACTTAAGATCTGAAATGTATTATCAAAACTAAACGCGTCACATGTTTGTTTACATGAAGGATTTTCCCTCATTATTTGGATGCATGTAAACGTCAATGTTAAAGGCTTCATTTTCTTTTTGCAAAATTCAGTCCCTAGTTTTTTCCCTCTTGATTTTGGGATGTAACGTGATCCGCTCCTGCTTTTGCGAGATTCACCACGAGATATTTATGGCAAAGTGATCTCAAGAACGGACCATGCGAAGCGTAATATGATGTTTCACAATGAAGGTTATTTCATCACTTCTGCTTTCCACCGTCCAGATGATTTTCAACTTGAAATACTAGTTTCCAGGAAAGTGTGTTTCTTCACGAGCGCAGACGCCTGTGTGTGTTTGGCTTTCTGAATGCACAGATTCTTCCCTTCAGCATGTATTCACACGGTGGATATGAACTGAAAGGTGGTTCCTGGAGTCACACTGCAAAAAGAGCTTTTCTTACTCAGTATTTTTGTCTTGTTTTCAGTCCAAATGTCTAAAAATACTTAAATCAAGATGCGTTTACTAGATGAGTAAAATGCCATACGATATTATGTCTTGTTTTCTGGGGATATAAATCAAAATTAAGTGATTTGTTGCTTACAGAACGCATCATTATCTGCCAATGGGGTAAACAATTATAATAATCTTAATTCAAACAGAAACAAGATTATTTGTATTAGCCCATTGGCAGATCATTTTGCTTGTTTTAAGCAAACACTCACTTCATTTTGATTAATTTCCCCATAAACAAGACATAATATCGTATAGCATTTTACTCATCTAGTAAATGCATCTTGATTGAAGTATTTTTAGACATTTGGACTGGAAACAAGACAAAAATACTAAGTAAGAAAAGGCGTTTCTGCAGTGCATGAAGGAACTCACTGCCCGTTTACTCTCAGGCCGTCTACAAACTCCGCCTCCTCCTCGTGCTCCTCGGGGGGCGTGGCCACAAAGGCCCCGCCCCCAGCTCCAGGCTTGACAGGCCCCGCCCCATTGTCCCATCAGCATGTCATTCTGAGCTTCTTCTTCTTCGTCCTCGTCCTCCTCTCCGGGAATATCCACGCCGTCTCCATCCAGCGTTAACACAGTTCTGGCGGGTCGTTTGCGCTCGAGTCGCGGCTCCAGATTCAGGCCCGGGGGAAGCAGGTTCTCGAAGGGCATCTGAACGCCCAAACCCACGCCCGCGACCGAACCTTGATACACCTCCATCCCGTCCGGCAACATTGACTGGATCTTGGGAAGCCAGCGCTTGCGTACGCGACGAGCGTTGGTGCACATATCAGCCGCGATGACGTTCATCTCGCTCTCCTTAAAGTTGGGCGCGAAGTTCTGACAGTAAACTGGAGGAAAAACAGAACGTTATTAGGATCTTTAAAGGGGTGGTTGATTATGATTTCACTTTTCTAACTGTAGTTAGTGTGTATTTACTGTTTGAGCATAAACAACATCTGTAAAGTTACAATGCTCAAAGTTCATAGCAAAGGGAGATATTTGCTTTTACAGAAATCGAATGGTTGGTAGAGACTATAATGAGCTTCTTCACAGGTTAGTGACATCACTAACGCTAAAATTTACATAAACCCCGCCCCAAGTTCTTGAAGCTCCGCCCCCAGTGCCGGGAGCAACAGCTCATTTGCATTTAAAGGGACAGACACAAAAACGGCGTGTTTTTGCTCACCCTCAAAAAGTGACAATTTTAACATGCTATATAAAAATATATGTGGGGTATTTTGAGCTGAAACTTCACAGACACACTCTGGGGACATCAGAGACTTATTTTACACTCTGTGAAAAGGGCATTATACCACCCCTTGGCTTTAATAGAAGAAAACGTCACTGATGAACACTGAGTTTTCTAGGAGTGAAATACAAAAGGTTTCCTCACAAGATTAAAACCAGCACAAGAAAACATGTTGGTGGATCTTCTCCTAGTATTAAAAACTTGATAGACTTGAACTTGAACCAATTATTAATGGTTGATTATGAATGCATAAGGAGCGTAACGCACGTTTACGGCGTTTAGGACTCACTGTCCAGTGGCTTCCGGCTGGGGTCGCTGGTTGAAGATCGGATCCCCGTCCCACAGCTGTTCGCTAACGTGTTTCTGCAGGATCAACAAACAGAAAGTCATGAGAAAACACTCAATATCTCAATAACTGCCCTTCAGATGAATGAGGTTTCAAGGTTTATCAAACAGTGCTTTACTGAATAAACTATAACTCTGTCTGTCTTTAAATAAAAAAATTGGTTACATTTATTAACATATACTTTAAAAGTTCCGCTGTGGTGAAAATCCAGCTTTTAATGTAGTTTGTGTGTCTATGTGGTGTTTTTAATGTGCTTTAAGACAAACGATGTGTAAATTCATAAGTCGACACCATTGCTGAGTATTTCCTCCTTAAAACTGCAGTGAACCAAAGACAGTCTCAAGTTACATTCAAGATATTTTAAGACATTTTTAAAGAAAAAACATTAAAATAATTTTGGTGATCAAAGGTGAGTTTTAAGGGATAATATTATTGACTACAGGGGGACTTTAAGCATTTATTAATCTTAATTTCCAACATTTACAATGAACGTCATATTTTTTATCAACTAATATTAATGTTGAAAAGATGAATAAATACTGTAACAAATGTTTTGCTCCTTGTTAGTTCATGCATATTAACCAATGGGAGGCTATTGTAAAGCGTTATTAAATATTGTTGCAACACTAAATAAGGGAAGAGATTTGAAGTATTCTTACTTTACGATGCAAAATATTTTAGCAAACTATTCCGAATTATTGCGCTCTATTCTATTTTGTCATATTTGCACTGTAAAAGTTATATTTTCAGTCTTTCCACTTCAAAATTTCAAGGTTAATTCAATACGTTTCTTGCTGTTTGTTTGTAATTGTTTGTGAAATTTACTTTCGATTTCTGAGTGAAAAGGTTTCAAGTTTTTTTCCAGTGTGTTTTATGCCGACTCTCCTTCATTGAAGTCTATAAACGTTAAAGGGGTCTTGAGTTAAGAAATCCACATTTTCTTCATCTTTTGATGACATGCCCCTTCAAACAGAGTGTTTAAATCAGAAATCATTATTGATTATTATTGAAATCATTTTATCACAAACCTGTCAAAGAAGGTCGCGAGGAGCCTCCGCAGCAACACCTTGTGTTTGACGCCGGCGCACAGATGGCAGTTCATCAGCTGACCTCTAGTCATGAACACACCCGTGCCTGAACACAACCACAGGAACACAACATCAGGAACGCCAGTAAGCTGAACAGTTTAGCTAACAGGTATCACTATATTTTCCCTAGTACATTAGGACAATTGTTTTGAAATGGAGTATGTTTTACAAGAAAATACTATTTCAGTCTTTCTACTTTTAAAATTAATTTTATTGTGTATTTTTGAGAAATTTATGAGCAATTTCTGAGTGAAAACTCAGAAATAATATTTTTTTAAATTTATAAAGTAATGTGTTACTTGTTACATCAAAAAAGTAATCTGTTTGTGTAATGCACAGTACTTGTAATGCGTTACTTGTTACATTAAAAGTAATCTGTTTGCATAATGCACAGTACTTGTAATGTGTTACTTTATTTGTTACATCAAAAAGTAATCTGTTTGCATAATGCACAGTACTTGTAATGTGTTACTTTATTGTTACATCAAAAAGAATCTGTTTGCGTAATGCACAGTACTTGTAATGTGTTACTTTATTTGTTACATCAGAAAGTTGTTATATCAAAAGTAATCTGATTGTGTAATGCACAGTACTTGTAATACGTTACTTGTTATATCAAAAGTAATCTGATTGTGTAATGCACAGTACTTGTAATACGTTACTTGTTATATCAAAAGTAATCTGATTGTGTAATGCACAGTACTTGTAATACGTTACTTGTTATATCAAAAGTAATCTGATTGTGTAATGCACAGTACTTGTAATACGTTACTTGTTATATCAAAAGTAATCTGATTGTGTAATGCACAGTACTTGTAATACGTTACTTGTTATATCAAAAGTAATCTGATTGTGTAATGCACAGTACTTGTAATACGTTACTTGTTATATCAAAAGTAATCTGATTGTGTAATGCACAGTACTTGTAATACGTTACTTGTTATATCAAAAGTAATCTGATTGTGTAATGCACAGTACTTGTAATACGTTACTTGTTATATCAAAAGTAATCTGATTGTGTAATGCACAGTACTTGTAATACGTTACTTGTTATATCAAAAGTAATCTGATTGTGTAATGCACAGTACTTGTAATGTGTTACTTTATTTGTTACATTAAAAGTAATCTGTTTGCGTCAGAGATGGGAAGTAACGATGTACAAATACTTCGTTACTGTACTCAAGTAGATTTTTCTGATATTTTTACTTTACTTTACTATTTATTTTTGTGCCGACTTTTTACTTTTACACCTTACATTTTAACATGAATATCGGTACTTTCTACTCCTTACATTTTAAAAAATTGGCTCGTTACTTTAGTTTCAAATAATTTCAGTGGAGTCGTTATTATTTTTGCGTCATCAACCCTTCACAGGGAGTATGATTGACAGGCGATGTGACCAATCATAATCCGCCATTTTGTCCGACAAAGCAGTCAGGAGAGTTAGTAGATTAACATTGGAGGATTTAAAGTTGAAAAACGAAGTGTACCGACATCTTTTCGCGTAAAAACATCATTCCCTCTTATGTTCATTTATGTTTATTTGATGCTATAAATTAACTAGAAGGAAGATGATCGGTTCACGAGCAGCTTTAACTGAGGCTCTAACGTTACAGCGATCTGTCACGACACATTAAAGAGACACAAAACGGTATTTATTGTTTACATTTCTTTAAAAAATGACCAAATTTGAAAGGTGAGTCTTTGTTTCATATAAAAAATAGCCTGGTCTGTCCTGTCTCTCAGCACCTTGTCAGTGTCCTCTCTGCTCCGCGATGTGTGTTTAAGTGTGTGAGAACATGGTGTGGCGTGAGAGCGGCGTCGCTTGTCGGACATAGCAACAGTAACTAAAGGGAACGGAAGGGAATGGTTTGGGACTGTTCGCAAACCGGTCTTTGCGAACGGTCAAATGAATGGGAATATACGTTGCACACTTGACCCATCACTACAAGACAACTCGACAGATTCTGCGGCATTCATTCGCGGAAAAATCATTACATAGCCTACATGTAGATTCCTTTAAATGTTAAGGGGAAAATTAAAAAAGAGAAACTGGGTCTGTGAATTCTCACAGTTTAGGCCTATGGCAGACATCCATTTAAAATGTAACGTTAGGCAATGGCATATAAAGAACCTTTTTTCCATATCCACTTAAGTTTCTCAGCTTGCACTCTAGTAACATTAGTGTGGTCCAGGTAGCTTTGCATAAAAAAAAAATGGTTATCATTCGCATGGCTACTTTTACTTTTAAGTAAATTTCCAAGCCTGTACTTTGTTACTAAGTTACTAAGTTAAATCAGTACTTCTACTTTTACCAGAGTATTTTTTAACACAAGTATCTGTACTTCTACTTGAGTACGAGAAGTGAGTACTTTTGCCATCTCTGCATACTATTAATAAACTGCACTTCTACGGCATTGTTAATATAAATTTTAATATTCAGGCTACTAATAGCCTACGTTATTGAAATCAAAAGTTGTATTTGTCAACATAGGGGAAAGGGGAAAAGGGAAAAGGAGAGATCTGGGTGCGGGGGGCCCATCTAAGATTATCTCGTCCCGGGCCCAGGCAAGACTGTCAGCTGGCCTGCATTTACCAATTGTTTCCCCTCATTTTGTTTTCTTTCCTTCTCCTGTCTTTCTTTCCTTTTTTGGTGGCCTGATTTGGCTTTCTTTAAGAAAGACATTTCTACAGCAGAATTTTGCGCTCCACCAGATGCTCAACAAACTAACATGAACAAAATGCGTGCAGATGGACTAAACCATTTGGCGCATTAGCAAGGGGTGGGACCAGTCAGTCATTCAACCAAGTTATTCAGCCAATACACTAACTTTACATTTCATCTGACATTCATTATGAAATTTAATTTGGAAATGAAAATGTCCAGGTAAAATAAAATATATTCCAGACTTTTCAAGTGCCCTCTCTCCCCTGGTAATCAGAACTGGTTTTAACCCCAGTCCGACGTCCATGCTCTGTCCTGTGGACTATATCAGTAATAGTGTAGGGAATAGTGAATGAGGGTATAGGGTGTGTTTGGGACACAGCCTCTGAGTGTTGATTCTGAACACTGATAATTCAGTTATACACACACACACACACACACACACACACACACACACACACACACACACACACACACACACACACACACACACACACACACACACACAATGTGACCCTCTGGAGTGTAACTGATTACAGACAGAGTGCATTTCACAATCTCTGACACCCGAGTGCGAGACTAGAGATGCATGATGGGAACTTTCTACAATAATGAAGTCATCCAACATAATCAAACTGATAACACACAGCAGACAAAAGACCGGTGTGTTACTTCATATGCAGAACGACGTGAGCTTCATGAAACCTTCAAAAAGTAACTGGCTAATTCAGGCATTATTAGTCTTTCTGGAAACACTTTATTTTACAGTGTCATTGTTATGTTACTGCAGTTACACAGTAATAACTATTAATTATGCATAATTACATGCAATTAACCCTCAACCAAACCCTAACCCTACCCATGTAAGTACATGTAGTTAATATTACTCAGTAGAAACCTTAAAATAAAGTCTAACAATGTTTGTTTGATTGATCTTCAATGCCGTGACGCTCTGAAATGCATCGGTCGGGGAGTTTTGAAAGTGAAATGTGTTATTAAGAATTTCTCATTATGATGTGTGATTTATTTGCAGCACTTCCTGAGAATGAGCCTCTAATTAAAGCGATGATTGAGAGTTAGTGGAGAAAGCGGTTGTGTGCAGTGACATCAGGTTATGTTTAGCAGTTTTCTCTGCCATCTCAGTTGAACAGACGTCACGCTTCACACTTCAGCTCACGAGGACGGTTCTCTCTCTGCTTCAACAGCTTTACTTCTGTTACTCGCTGAGATGAAGCGTCCGAGAGCCTCTCTGTTCCTGAACCACTGAACCCCAAATATAATTATGTGTATCAGTTTTACTTTTGGCTCTGGCTCATCTTACCCAACTTCACACACTGACACAAAGTCTGATATCTATTTAACAGCGGCCTCTGGTTTTGTAGTGAATGCTTTGAAAAGATTACAAAATACATAATTAAAAAAAAAATATTATTCTAATTTAAATCATCTGTTCTCTATGTGAATATATAGTAAAGTGTAATTTATTCCTGTGATCAAAGCTGAATGTTCAGCATCATTACTCCAGTCTTCAGTGTCACATGATCCTTCACAAATCATTCTAATATGATGATCAA
>FLSR01004880.1:5920151-5942597 GCA_900092035.1 Leuciscus waleckii
ATATATATATACACACACACACACACACATATATACACACACAAACACACACACATACATATACATATATAAGAGGCAATGACCTTTTTTATGTTTATGTCTTATTTTTTTATGTTTGTTTTCCATGGAAGAAACAAGCTTTCATATGAAGGCATTGCAACACTGTTTTCATCCCAATTACTTTACAATGTATAAAAAACCCCAGATATTATTATTATGGCCTTGATTTTCTCTGTGCAGAAGAGCTTCTTTTGTTTCTCCTCTTGATTCTGCAGTGAAATATGAGCATGCTGTGTTGAGATCGTTCAGTAAACGTCGTTCATTTGTCTGGACTGATCCTGCGTGACCAATGAGTCAAAGACGAGATTTCATGCAAATGAAAGCAGCTTCTCACCGAAGCACGACACAGGAAACACAAGTCAGTCTGGCTTTAAACATTTGCATTGATTTCAACAGATGTGAGAGAAGAATCATGAAACGCCATTTAGCAGACTCTGTTTATCCAAAGTGACCGAAAGAACACACTGACTGCTGACTGGGTCACTATTACTAGTACTTTTGTAAACTCATGTTCCTGGTAATCTTGAATCAGAATAAGTTCCTCTTGCAGCATCTCTTCTCTTCTCTGATGACGAGGGTGGGGCAACCTGTCACTCACATGAGATCAGCCAATAGCAAACCACAACCATCCAATCATCCAATCAATTCCACACAGACACAATCAAGCCACGCCCACATTTGTTCTTGTTCCAGAAGTGTTTCACTCGGATATACGACACGATAGAGAAGACCAGCACATTTAAAGCTAAATATACTTTATAGCAAAATAAACTAATTTCAAAGCCTTATTGCTTGAATCTCAAAAAATGTAATTATATTAATCACAAAGGTTTTATATTAAGTTGGATATATAAGTGTCCAACATTATCTTCATACAAAAATGATCAACTCCCATACATACGGTCACGGTACAGAAAGAGGCGGACAGGTAAATAGTGAAACTGATGTTTATTGAACAGAGGCACGGAGTGGAACAGCAGATGAGACTTGTGAGTATGCAGAGGAGAACCAGAACAGGACGATGAACTTTGATGAATAATGATATGGATCTCTGTTTGCAGATGGCGGGACAGGATACGGTAAGCCGATGACTGGAGACAGAAGACAGATGACGGATGATGGGATCGGAGATATGAGGGCGAAGTTCAGGTAAGGAATCTTCAGGTGAGTAAAGGAGTCTGTACGTTCAGGCAAGGATGAGACCAGATAATGAAGTGAAGGGGAAGTGTGTGCGTTGATGATGAAGTGCAGGTGCGGTGAATCGGAATTCCAGGGAGAGTGAGCGAGTGGGTGGAGCGTGCTGATCTGGTGCTCGTGACAGTACCCCCTCCTCCACGGGCGGCTCCTGACGACTGGGTAGGACGATGACGACGGGGTCTACCTCGGGCCCTGGGAGCCGGTCGATCTGGATGTTCCGTGTGAGGAGTGTAGGATCGAGGATATCATGACGGTTCACCCAGGAGCACTCCTCGGGACCGTAGTCCTCCCAGTTGATGAGGTACTCCAGTCTGGGATCCCATTGCCGCGAGTCTAGGATAGCTCGGACCGGTTAGATCGGTTCCTCTTTAGCGATGTTGGGAGGAGGAGGTACTTCTTCGCCACCAGATTCTTTGTGAGGAGAAAACAGAGGTTCAGAGTGAGGTTTTAGGAGTGATACGAGGAAGGATGGTGAGATTCTGTAGTGAGGTGGAAGGTTAAGCCTTTAAGTGACCTCGTTGAGCTGCCTCTGCACTGTGAATGGACCAATGTTCCAGGGACTCAGCTTACGGCAAGGCAAGCGGAGACGGAGGTCCCGCGTCGAGAGCCATACCTTCTGGCCTGGTTGGTAGCGAGGGGATGTCCTACGGGTGTCTGCTTGTCTCTTGTGTCTCCGTACTGCCTGTTGGAGATGCACATGAGCTGAGTCCCATACCCTCTCGCTCTGCTTGAACCAGTGGTTGAACAGCTGGAACTTCCGAGGGCTCACTCGAGTAGGGAAACAAAGGAGGCTGGTATCCAAGGATACATTGGAAGGGGGGCGAGCCCGTGGATTGCCGGAGTGAGTTTTGTGTGTAGTCAGCCCACAGGAGAAACTAGCTCCAGCTGTCCTGGTTCTGGTGGCAGTAGGACCTCAGGTATCTCCCGATTTCCTGGATCTTCCGCTCAGTCTGGCCGTTAGTTTGGGGACGGTAACCGGAGGAGAGGCTTACGGATGCTCCGAGGAGTTTGAAGAATGCTTGCCAGACTCTAGAAATTAATTGGGGTCCCCGGTCGGATACGATGTCTTCGGGAATACAGACACATTTTGAAACATTGCTTCGGCCACTTCGAAAGCATTGGGCAATCCTCTGAGGGGTCAACTTGCAGGCTTTAGAGAAGCAGTCTACTATTACGAATACGCAGGTGTGGTTGTTTGAAGGTGATAGGTCAGTCATGAAGTCAATGCCCAGATGTGACGATGTATGATGCGGAATGGGAAGAGGTACCAGGGAGTGTTGGTAACGGTACAGACTGAGCAACTCTTGACATACCGGGAGATATCCTGAGGCATGGTTGGCCACCAGTAGCGTTGACGGAGGAGCGAGAGGGTACATCAGCTACCTGGGTGTCCAGAGCCCGGAGAGGTGTGAGCTGAGTCCAGAAGGGGCAGATGAAAGGTGGGTGGGACGTAGAGGAGCCGTTCTGGACCTCCCGGTGGAGCAGGGTTGGAGCGATTAGCTTGGGAGATTTGCTCATCGATGGCCCATCTTATTGGACTGACGATCATGGCTTTACTATGAGACGGTGAAATTGAACCTGGTGAAGAATAAAGCCCATCAGGCTTGACGAGGACTGAGTCTCTTAGCTTCTCTCAGGTATTCGAGGTTGCAATGATCAGTGATGACCTCGAATTTGTGATGTGCTCCCTCCAGCCAGTGTCTCCATTCTTCGAGAGCTAGTTTAATGGCGAGCAGCTCTCGATTACCGATGTCGTAGTTCTGCTCCACCGGGGAAAGCTTCTTAGAATAGAAGGCACATGGATGGAGTTTGGAAGGATCACCCTGCCGCTGCGAGAGGACCGCTCCGACCCCAGTAGATGAGGCATCCACCTCAACGATGAACGTGAGATCAGGATTAGGGTGGACCAGGATCGGAGCGGTTTGGAAGGCCTGTTTTGAGTTGTTGGAAGGCTTCAGAAGCTGCTGGGGTCAAGGACAGAGACTTGGGCCAGCCTTTGAGAGCTGAGGTTAATGGAGAACTGAGAAGACTGTAGTTGTGGATGAATCGTCTGTAGAAGTTAGCAAATCTGAGAAAACGTTGGAGTTCCTTGATTGTCGTGGGTTGAGGCCAGTTTTGGATGGTATCCACCTTCCTCTGGCCCATCTGGATGCCATGTGTCTATGACGTACCCTAGGAAGTTGACGGAGGTTGTGTGGAACTTAGCTTGAGGTAGAGATGGTGATGGCGGAGTTTCTCAAGGACCTGCGTTACGTGGAGGCGATGTTCGGCCAGGTTCCGGGAGTAGATAAGGATGTCGTCAATGTAGACAACGACGAATCACTTTATATAGTGTGCGTTGATGATGAAGTGCAGGTGCGGTGAATCAGAATCCCGGGGAGAGTGAACGAGAGGGCGGAGCGTGCTGATCTGGTGACTCCGTGACACATACTCAATATGTGGCTGTGTGATAGTTTTTATCATCGTAAAATGTAAATTACGTTCGGTTGAAATATATTACAGCGAGTTTATTACAATTCACTCATGTAAAAGTAATTTATCCCATATAGCAAATCTCAGCTGCCAGATCGTTTATCGTCGCCAAATGTACTTCTATTATCACACTGTAGCTGAATACTGTTAGTTTAAAATGTCTACATTGTTTTTATTGTATTACTGAATATCAGATTTTCTTCAATAATTGTTTTTGGACTTTTCTTTTTTTTTTTTTACGTAATTTCACTGGTATCTACGTTTTGAAATCATTGCATATTTATTATTTCCAGAAAAATATACTTGATATAGACTTCTATTGAGACAAATGTTTGGTCACATCGCCCACTGATCGTGTTTATTAATCATGATTATGATTTTTGCCTTAATCGAGTATTTTAACTAGTATCTTGAAGTCGGAACTTGACGACACTAGAAATATAGAACTACTGCTTTCTTTCCCTGAACATCAGATGCCATGAGATATCACAGATATAATAACCCATGAACCTCTGCGGCACACACACACACACACACACACACGTGCATGTACGTGCAGGAATAATGCAGAGTCACACACGCTAAATATAGACTTTGCACATCTTTGATAAGGAACTCCATAAACTCAGCCGAACCATTGATTTATCAGCAGCTCGCATCACAACCGGACCATGATGCACTGCAGCAGACAAAAAGATCATCAGACGAACACACAACACACACACACACACACACACACACACACACACACTGAGTCCGTGAGTCTCAGATCATCATGTGTTCATGTGCACTATTGTGCTGTTTCTAAAGGATCCTGATGTTGTTTCGGAGTCTCCTACAGTCAGTGTTGACATCAAGCTCACACTGCAAACAGTGCTGTTCTTACTCAGTGTTTCTGTTTCCAGTCCAAATATCTAAACATTCTTAAATCAAGATGCATTTACTAGATAAGTAAAATAATGACATATGATATTATGTCTTGTTTTCTGGGGAAATAAAAAAAATTAAGTGAGTTTTTGCTTAAAACAAGCAAAATTATCTGTCAAAGGGGTAAGAAATATAATATTGTGTCTCTGTTTGAATTAAGATTCTTTTTCTGACCCCATTGGCAGATCATTTGTTTTTTTTAACCAACAAATCACTTAATCTTGCTTAATTCCCCCGGAAAACAAGACATATCGTATGGCATTTTATTCATCTAGTAAATGCATCTTGATTTAAGAATTTTTAGACATTTGGACTGGAAACAAGACAAAAATATTAAGTAAGAAAAGTATTGTTTGCAGTGATAAAACACTAATGTCCTCATAATCTCCACTGCACATCAGCTCTTTCCTCTCAGTGTCTGAAACGCTTCCATCGAGGATTCAGTCTCTCTAAGCCCCGCCTCTCTGAGAGCTGCTCTGCTGTGATTGGTCAGAAACCAAACACTCATTATCATATCTGAATCTCAGCTCTTGATCACAGTGATACGAACAGTAATGATGGCGTGGGTTTCACCGTATCAATCTCACCAAAACAGCGTCTTCTCCACAGGAACAACACGAACCAAACTCTTCCAGTCTCAGATACACTACAGTGTTTGAGGGCGGGGCTAAGAGACGCTGCTCAGCCAATCAAGACCAGAGGCGGGCATTATGCAAATTAGTTACAAACCTACAAAAACTCAATTTATCTGCACTTATCTGTGCATTTTACACTCACAAACAGCTTTATTACACACCACATAAAAGGGATTTCCGAAACACCATAATTCAATCCCACACAATTAAGGCAAGCCCATCTCTGGACGCCTCATGAGTGACTAACACAATCATCTTGACTAAAGCATTCCAGAAATAAATAATGAAGAAGTGCAATAATGATTTCATCTCATCATTATCCGGTATTAGAGAACTGAAAACATGCAAAGCTAAAAACACTCATGATCTGACCCATCATCATCATCACACACACACACACACACACACACACACACACACACACACACACACACGTCAGCGCACAGACTGTTCAGTGAAAGCGTGAGTGAATAGAGTAAAACTCTCTGCTGAGTAAGTACACATATGAGTCAGAGACTAACAGCTCCAACGGCCACAACGAAAACCAGCTGTGTGAGTGTGTGTGTGTGTGTGTGTTGTGTGTGTGTGTGAGACAGAAGTGGAAAGAGTACCTGGAAGCCATACTTGAGTTACAGTACAGATACCTTACAGCAAAAATGACTCCATTACAAAATTACAAGTCACCAATATCAATATGACTCGAGTAAAAGTCTTCGAGGATCTGAGTTCAGCAGAACTTCAGTAACTCGTACTGAACGACGACTCAGAGATGAACTATAGTCCTCGACACCTAAGAGACATGCCAGTGAAAAACAAGAAACAGTTGATTTATGAGAAATCATGTTTATTTTCACATTTTAACACCTCAATATTGCAATAAATCCAGGTCGACACAACAGCCTCTTAGACGTCTACAAACCCTCACGTCTCATTTCAGCTCAAGTGCTCAAAAAGGCCAAAAGCAAACCAATATCCTTCAAAAAAAGTCTCTTCAATACAACGGATAAATAAAATAATGTGAAGTCAAATGAAATGGTCAGCGCCCTGTAGATGGCGATATCACTTCTTTATATAGCAGCAATAAAACTGCAGAAGAAGAAGTGCCATGCAAAACGTAACGAGTAATTGCATTACTCTTCACTAATGTAGTCAAGAAATGTAGTCAAGTAGAGAGTAAAAGTTGCTAATATCTTTGTAAGTAGCCTAAAATATACAGTAATTAATTACATTTACTCAAATACTTTCAACAACTGGTCTATCTGAAAAAATGACACCAAAATCCCCAAAACTCAGAGAAAGAGAAATGAATAAAAGTGTTGATTCCAGCATTATGTTCAGATCTGCTCATGTTGCATCAACGATTTTGTATTCCCAGTTTAAATAACCATTTAGTTTTTCATGCCAGTAAAATAATCAATGAACTCTCGATTCTCTAATGCACAGAAAGCATTTAACTACTTCATGCCTTTTACCCAAACACAATTTTTTTGCTTTCTATTAATTGCCATTAATATCAACAATGATTTTTGTCATAATCTTGGAAAGAGTTCCTCATTTCAATTTATAAAGGCTTATATTATATGAGCTGAGATACATGAATTAATCTCATAATACCATAATGCAGCAGATATTGTGTAAATACATGTGTGCCACATTTGAGCCGCATTAATGAGTGTAAATACATACAGACTGTCAGTAAAACTCTGAAGATGCTCAAAACTGTTGATGAAATATTAACCATCTTCAGCGTTTCATCTGGACTCTTCATTGCTCATCCACACACACACACACACACACAATATAAACACAGAATTCCAGGGAAAATTGTCAGAATTGTGAGATATAAACACAGAATTCCAGGGAAAATTGTCAGAATTGTGAGATATAAACACAGAATTCCAGGGAAAATTGTCAGAATTGTGAGATATAAACACAGAATTCCAGGGAAAATTGTCAGAATTGTGAGATATAAACACAGAATTCCAGGGAAAATTGTCAGAATTGTGAGATATAAACACAGAATTCCAGGGAAAATTGTCAGAATTGTGAGATATAAACACAGAATTCCAGGGAAAATTGTCAGAATTGTGAGATATAAACACAGAATTCCAGGGAAAATTGTCAGAATTGTGAGATATAAACACAGAATTCCAGGGAAAATTGTCAGAATTGTGAGATATAAACACAGAATTCTAGGGAAAATAGTTGGAATTGCGAGATTTAAACTCAGAATTCTAGGGGGGAAATTCTAGGCCCAGAATTCTGGGCTTTAAACTCAGAATTCCAGAAAAAAAGACAGAATTCTGGGCTTTAAACTGAGAATTCAGGGGGGGGAAATAGGCAGATTTCCAGGCATTAAACCGGGGGGGAAAAAATCAGATTAAGAGATATAAACACAGAATTCCAGGGGAAATAGTCGGAATTGCGAGATTTAAACTCAGAATTCTAGGAGGAAAAGTCAGAATTCTGGGCTTTAAACTCAGAATTCCAGAAAAAAAGACAGAATTCTGGGCTTTAAACTGAGAATAAAGAGATATAAACACAGAATTCCAGGGAAAGAAGTCCGAATTGCAAGATTGCAAATTGCAGATTTCCAGGTGTTAAACTCAGAAATCCGGGGGAAAAAATCTGAATTAAGAGGTACAAACAGAATTCCAGGGACAATAGTCAGAATTGCGAGACTTAAACTCCGAATTCTAGGGAAAACAGTCAGAATTCCGGAAAGTGAGTATTGCAAGATCTAAACTCAGAATTCCGGAAAAAAAAGTCTGAATTGTGAGATAAAAAGTCTCGATTACCTATTTAACTTTTTTACTCCATGACAGAAACCATCCTTCACAGTTTTCCTCGTGCACTGTACACCACAGAAGAGCCATAATGTGCATCTGTGGGATTTTTCCACCTGTTTTCTGGTCCAGCAGGTGAAAATGTTGAATAAAGCAGCAACACACCTCTCCTCACTGAGGAATCATTAATGATATTTAATAAATGCTTGACACTAATAAAAGGGTCACTTTGCTATTACACTGTGAGGATTCCTCACGTCAACTACGATGAAAAACTCCCATGTAAACAAATGAAGAACAATGGTTAGCATACTAGTTTTAGCATGTGCGTGTTTTAACATGTGTATCAAACACAGCAACAGATCCCAGCTCAAACGGTCCTGAACAACAGTGAGCTCTCCTGCTGGAATTATACAATATACACACACACAGTCATTCATGTGGAATTATTCACACACACACACACACACACACACACACACACACACACACACATCCATACCATGTGATCATGCCAGGCGTTATGCCAAAGGCCAGTCATGTCACTTACCAGAAATCACAAAGACACAGAGGGGGAGGGAGAGACAGAAAAAGCCTTTTAATTTAACAAACTATCAACCTCCGGCACAAGTTTGACTGTGAATCACACACTCCGAGTCCTGACACATTCCTGTCATATCGTGGGTTTAATACGTCCATAAAAACACAAGTATTGTTCTTTTTGCAGCGCCTTGATCTCCTTCATCCCATATTTCCCTTATGAAAAGTACACAGAAACACAATTAAGCATCAACAGTTTCCCGTGAACAGTATATGGACACTGTTTACACAACATTACATCATTACACCCACATTTCACTCCAGTATGTGACTGAACAGGTTAATAGAGGGACTGTAAAAGCTCTGGGTCGGGGAGATATTAATAGCCTTATTCAGCACGGACGCATTAAACTGATCAAAAGTGACAGAAAAGACTTTTATTATGTTACAAAAGATTCTATTTTAAAATCAATGGTGTTCTTTTGAACTTTCTATTCATTAAAGAATCCTGAAAAGTCAAATGTATGACGGTTTACGCACAAATACGAATCATAAATGTGTTCAAATCAGCACATGATCCTTCACAAATCATTATTTTGACCTACATTGTATATGTTTGGGGCACGTATGATTTTTTTTTAAAGAAATTAATATTTTTATACATCAAGGACGCATTAAATTGATTTATAATGTCCAAAATATTTCTATTTCAATTAAACGCTGTTCTTTTGAACTTATCAAAGGTTTCCACACAAATATGAATGTTTTTTTAACAGAAAAACTTTTAACTTTCAGAAACATTTAAATGGTAGTGTGTGTGTGTGTGTGTGCGTGTGTGTGTGTGTGCGTGTGTATTTGATTTGAATTGAAATTTGAATGCAGAGGATCAGAGTCCAGGCGTCAGAAAGAGCGACAGGTGCGTCGTTTCTATTAATAATGCCAGTGGGAGTTTAGTGACTGTAAACAACATGGACTACATGCTATCTGAACCCTAACCCTGGAGCGTCGCAGGACTGGCTCAACACTTCACTGATATCGGCCTCACAACTTCTACTCTGTCATGGGACAGAAATGCTTTTGTTTTTACAGGAATAATATGTTCTCTGCACATGACTGAGAGTAACGCAGTGTGGTTCAGTCATATGTGAGAGCTGCAGGGGTTGTTAAACGTTTCTTGCATCCATTTTAAAAATTAAAACTAATTTCCTCATGCCATGGATTATAAAAATGTGTATATATGACATTAACACCCGCCAACACGCCAGATTTCAAATGTAATACATGCATTTTTCAATTGTTGTCTTTTAAAAATGCATGTGAAATAATAAACTATCAGTGCAATGTAGTATTGTCAAAAATATAGATTTCTGATACATATTGAAATATCTGAAACGCTTCCAATTCTCATTTTCCACAGAATAAACAAACAAAACCAGCATTATTGTACTTATTCCCGCAGATTTTGAGCTCACACACATAAAGCCTCCTCTCAGGACTAAACTGAGTTATTTTTGCTGCTTATTGCACTTTAACTGTTAAACACACACAAAATAATGTCAAAATGCCAATCTGACAATTTTGGCCGATACCGATAACCGATAATTCTTTATATTTGCAAGCCGATAACCGATATATTGGCTGATAAATATGCATCCAAATTTTTATATAAATGTATATAAAAAAAACATTAAAAATCATGTCACAAACACACAATATAATGTTCTCATTAATCATTTAATGTAGCTTATATGACCCCACATGTTGCACTGAACTGTCTTTTCCTTTTTGAAGTGATTTCAATCGTTTTTATTATATCATGTCAAATAGTATCATGTCATAATCATATTAGTTGTAGTTTAAGAATCAGTCCACTAATGAGAAATAAGACCGTTTCAAGCACGTTATTACCCAGAATGCCTTTAATGAGTCAGATTGAAATACTCAGTTTTAAGATTTATCGGTTATCGGTATCGGCCAAAATGTTCATATCGGTGCATCCCTACTCGCAATACTACTCAGAAGATGTTTCAACCCCGTTACATTATGTTTGGAATCCATTAAGGCTAAAATATCAAGATATTAAAATATCAAAAATATCTCACATTTCGCTTGCAAAAGAGCCCATAGTGTAGAGATGTGTGAAGCACAGGACACAGAAGTCACTGTTAAACCAAGTCAATATGTGTGAGCATTTGAACTTGAGCAACATCATATGTGACCCTGGATCTCGAGTCTCACGGGTTTATCTGTGGCAATAGCCAACAATACAGTGTATGGGTCAAAATTATCGATTTTTCTTTTATGTCAAAAATCATGAGGATATTGAGTAAAGATCATGTTCCATGAAGATATTTTGTATATTTCCTACCGTAAATATATAAAACATTTATTTCTGTGAGTGAATGCAGCACAATCGCCAACATACAGTAAATGCACAACTTTAAAGGAGATTTTCTCAATGTTTTGATTTCTTTGCTCCCTCAGATTCCAGATTTTCAATCACATATGTATTCAAGAAGTCTGTGGCTCGTGTAGAGCGTACACTATAGTACAAATCCCAGCACGTCTGGAGAGTCCCTGCATGGGCCGAGATCTCATTACTGATGTTCAGAGCGAGCTCATTGTGTTCAGATAAGGCCCTCAGCGAAGGGGCCCGTCAGGGTTCGGCCCCGAGACACCCAACAAACCCCGACTGCCCCTTCAGCCCCATGAGGAATGTGTGGATGAGCGAGGCTCGGGAAGGCAAATCAGGACACGGTGCAAAAATACAGCTGTGCGCGTCATCGGGCCCTGGACCCCGGCCAAACCAAAGACAGCGCTGTTACAGGCATGCACTGAGACACACACACACACACACGGAGAAACACGGCCTTGTGCGCTGCGAGAGAACGCTCCATGCACACATGACCACAGAAAACGGCTTTAAAAACAGGGGGTCATGACCCAAAGATGGACGGACAGACAGGAAAAATAGTACTAAATGTCAAGTCGAGTCTCCTTCATTTATACAGCGCTTTAACAATATAGATCGTTTCACAGCAGCTTTACAGTGATAACAGGAGATTACAGTAACAGAGATTGTTTAGGCTTTACAGCATCTCTAGAATAAAGTTATTGTCCAGATAAAGTTAGTTTTGACTGATCACTTCCGTCGCAGAGATCATTAGTTATTGCATAATAATAAACAATATAAAGTCATGCATTTATCCAAAGCGACTTACAAAAGAGCCAGGTTTAGAGGAGAACACAATGCATAATAATAGGGCTGCACAATTAATAGAATTTGTAAACGCGATTACAATTATGGATGCCACAATTATGTAATCATTCAAAGGCACAATTACAAAAAAAAGAAAAAAAAAAACCACATTATTCTGTGTGTTTAATATGCATTTTGTTTCTTTCTAGCTTATCTTAAGGGTTTTCCCCCCATTGTTTTCGTTTAAGTATAACATTATAATACCATGCATATTTTTTTTACTTTGGTTTCTTTAAATAAATAAATAAAAATGTATATTGAGGCTTAATTTTATAGAAAAGCAATTAAAGTTTCTCAGGATGAGTGTTATCAGCTTGTTTATTTTGATATAACAATATGTCACTTCAAACAATGGCTAAAAGCTATTCAAAACATAATTCAATGCAAATTGTGATAATCGTAATTACAATTTCAAGGCAATAATCGACAATTATGATTTTTTTCATAATCGTGCAGTCCTACATCATAAAAAACAATGCAACTAACCATATGGTCAGCATTTATCCAAAAGAGGAACATCCAAAGCCAGGTTTACTAGAGGTGAGAAGAGGAGAAATCCCTTATCGAAAAACCACACGCACAAAAACACATGCGGTCACATATTCTGCACATGGGAACTGTTCAGAAACCACATGCTTCCCATGTGCAAAGTGTGCGATCACATGAGGAATATGAGGGAAATTCATGTGGTTTTTCTTTATTTTGTTGAAGCATAGTGAATAAACAGACTCGTCACGTCGCAGACGAGAGGAGAAAACACTTCCCATGTCTTCAGTTATCCATGCCAAAGAGTTTCCAATCAAACTCCAGTGTATTAATCTGCCTTTATGTAGAAGCTCGTCTAATTACAGGCCTCGTTCACATTCTGTACAATGAAATTCCAGGAAGTACTTTTCAAGAACTACTTTTTGGTTCATTCAGAGATCTCACTTATCAAACAATATCTTTATTATCTTTCAAATTCTGAAAAAGGTAAATAGATAAAGAAACTAATAAAACATAATGGTACAGATAAAGTGCAACACTTTCTTTAACCATTGAAAGATATCAATTTCTTTTTTCAAACTGATTTTTCTCCCATGAATATATGATTGACATGAAGAATGAAAGCTGTATCCTAAACTTGGATATTTATGAGCAATATCACACTCATAGTCATGTGAAGTGGCTCTATATCTATATCAGACGGGCTACAGAGTTCATCATGTGTGAAAAGATTGTTTTATTGATAAAATGAAACACTAATTTCACATATATTGTGTATTTCAATAATTCAAGCGCTTTTCAAGTACCTTTTTCATAAATACTGTATGTCTGTTTTCAAGGATTTTCCAGGACTTACATTTCAAGTACTTGTACGAACCCTGTAATTAGACAAAAGCCAACATGGGCATGTTTGGTGATATGCCCTCATACTCAAAAGCCATCAACAAAACTACAGAAGGTCCCAGAAAACACACTCTTTAATACAGGTTCACATTGTGTGAAACCACAGAGCAAAACCCATCGATATATTCAGAGAGACCAAAATGGCCAATGACACGTGGGCCTAAAACTAATACAAATATTCCGATAGCTTGAAATAGCAACAATAAATCACATTTTGCAAAGGCTGTAAGACTTATTTAAGATTCAGCCACTGAAAAAAAAAAAAAAAGCAGTGCTGTACATTCATATTCATATTCAGCACATTTGCAGAAACAGCTGGTGTGAGTTTTACCGCGGTGTGAAGAAGCCCTGTGGCTCGACCACACTTCAAAACTCTCTCAAAACCTCCTCACACGAGGAGAAACACGGAAAAGCAGACGTTAGGCTTCGTTCAATGCAGAATATGACACTATTCTGCTGAAATGACTCACTGTGCACACATAAAATATTTGTTAGATATTATCAAGACGGAGAGAGCAATCGTATTCAGGAAATGCCAGGATCACATGTTAGTTTCATAGGAAAGGAGGCATTGTGCACAGTCACATGTCTTGGAAACCAGACAGCAGCATGCAAGAGTCACACACACACACACACACACACACTTCATGTGGCTATACACTCTCTCCTCTGACCAAACTTCCTTTCTCTAATTTAGTCATCTTCTGAATAATCTTAAAGCAACAAACCCTCAAATCTAAAGCTCAGCACAAGTCTGGTCTGAACACACGATGAACAAACTCGCCTTATCAATCTGTCTCAAACCGTTAGCTGGAAACACACACACAACTGGGAGTTGTGAAAAATATGATACACCGGTGTTTCGCCAGATGAGAAGTTTATCTATGCATCATCTTTTTACTCTTTTAATTCATATTACTTTAATTTCCCTTGCTTTCATTTGGTGATTATTTGAATCATGTTCTGTAAAGTACTTTGAATGGCCATAGTGTATGAAATGTGCTGTATAAATAAACTTGCCTTGCGTTAGCTGGTTTATGTCCGGCCCATGCCCTGTTCAAGTGAGTTAAAAATGACATCCGGTTTCAATGAACACTGAAGTCCACAGCTGAGGAGTCAAGCCACAATGAACTTCATTTATGAATAAAATATTTCTGCAACCAGAGATTCGGTCATGGTGTAAAACACAGAATTTAGCTGTGGCACTTCAATCGGTGTACATGACAATCTTTCTTTTCAATATTCAAGAACTTCAAGTTCCTTCACAGAATATCATTACACATGCCCTGAAAACTGCATAAGAGCATTTTCAGATTGTCATACATGTTAAAAACCAGTAGTTGACACACACAGATTTGCAAAAGTAAATGTTCTGCTCTGAGTTTTAACAGTGTTTGATTTTCTGCAGTGAGTGTCTATCATCATAATCATCATTCTGCATTAAATCACTAATAAACTCAAACACACACACACACACTCGCGCGCGCACACGCACGCACACGCACGCGCACACACACACACACGTTTCACAATATGCTCGCAGAACACATTCCACCTGCATCCTTCACTGCCACAGTTTATTTATCTTTTAAACAAGTTTCATCAGCCTGAACGTGAGACATTACGGTTAAGAAAGCAACCCCAAGTTTCAGTGAAATCGGATCCCCATCAGTGTGAATGCAGCTGTACACTCTGAATCACAGAATATATGAAGTAGAAATATAAATATGGCCCCATATGCGTCATGCAGTCAGAGCTCAAACATGCTGCGTGTCAGATGTGATATTTACCCTGAGACTCTCTCCTTCAGTCGGGGTGTTTCTCTGGATGTGAAGAGTTTCCAGCGGGTCCGCGTGTGTGTGTTCAGACAGACCCTCCTCACCTCCACTGCTGTCTGTCTGTCTGTCTGTCTGTCTGTCTACAACAACAGCGATCTGCCCATCTCTCTCTCTCTCTCTCTCTCTCTCTCTCTCTCTCTCTCTCTCAGTTCAGGAAGTGATTTCGCGTTCAGTCTGACATCATTCTCCAGCGCTTTCAGGAGTTTTTAAAGACACAGTCGGACCGTCCCGTACAGTTCATTTCTAATGAACAATGCCTCAAAAGTAACAATTAAAGGATAATGTACAGGCTAATGGGTATTATCAAAAAATAAACTCTGATTAATCTCCCCGGTGCGAGTGAGATCACCTTAAAGACCCCATGAAATCAAAATGTTAAAGTTTTTTGGCTTTTAGATAGATAGATTTCTTTATTGTCGTTATATGTTAGCTTTACAGTCAACAAGTGTTCTCCAAAAACGAAAAAATTCGCATTTTGAAAATATAAGCATTCAAAACTGGGTCAGGGATTTTGATGACATCACTCTGCACTGTCCAATCAAAGCTCTCTATAATCAGAAGCTCCGCCCCCTATATTATAAACAGACACTGAAGCTGTGGCTGAAATCGGGCACTTGTTCACATATTTACTATTTTCTACATGGTGAATGGCATCTAGTGCACTATTAGGGGATAGGGAACGATTCAGAAAGTGTAAATATACTTTCCATCGGGACGAATGAAGTCTGGTTTCACGTTAGTGTCCGTGAACCGCCGCAGCTCCGGTCCAGAGACACGAAACACAGAGCGGATCATGTGATCGAGTTGCCGCGGAACAGAAAACACATCGTACTCATTTGAGTTCTGCACAGAATGATATTTTAAAGTGATATGGAGGAGATTATGAGGAGAAACGGTTTGAGATTAGGAGCAAAACTGCAGCTTTACCGAGCTCAACGGCTCTGAGATATAAACCAAGCGCTATTGGCTATTTTTAAAGGGGGAGGGGCAACTCCATATGCCCCGCCCTGTTTTCCTGTTTCAGGGGAAATTACTCAATAATGCTGAGCGTTTCAACGCACTTCAGTGGGACTTTTTTCAAAACAAGACATTTGTTTTGCTATTTTGAATGAGTGCGTCAAAAGAAGGGGGTGGGGGTGTAAATAAGTGTAGGCCTATTTATAAATGTCTAAAATGTTATAAATAAAAAAATAAAATAATAATATATTAATTTAAATAAATTAATTTGCTTATGTAAAAATAGTTTGATATGAATAAATCAATGTCACATCAAATACATTTTACCAGTCACTGGTTTCCACCTACTGGCGTAACAATTGCTGCGTCCCAATTCGCCTACTTATACTATGCCCCAATTTCTGTACTGTTTTTGTGAAGAAAAAGTACATACTTTTGAGTGTGTAGTAGAAGAGTAGGCAAACTCTGGGACAAACTAGGCTAATTCGTCATGTTTAACGGACAGCTCTGTCGCTTAGTTACGTGCTTAAACTGCCCTTTCAATCATCTTGTCACAGTTAAAATTATAATTTAATTTAATTTCCTTGAGAAATGTAGTCGCACGTTGATCTGACAGTCGCGGGTCTTTCATACTGAGACTCCCCTCATATGTTTGCAATTTGCATACTGATGCATTTAAAAGATAATGACTAAACGTATCATTACAAAAGTTCACTATGCTGTTGCAGATGAAATATAATGTGGAGAACAATGAATAAATATCTTTTTGTCAGGTTAGATGCTGATAATTAATCACTCAAACCCCTTTACTAAACCTCTACTTAACCGTCGGACTCACACATCCGCCATGTTTGTAGTTTTTTAACACTTTTTATTCGTGTTTGTAGTTCTAATCGAATCCTCGTCCAATCCGGGGCTCTTTGGAATACTTATTTCACATACTACGATTTGGGACACATTGATTCTAATTTCGAATACTATTTAGGATGGATAGTATGTGAATTTGACGCAGCAAATAGAATATAGATACAATCTTTATTTGAAGCGTTAACATTAGTTTCAAAGGTCGTTAACTCATTTTGATTGCTTCTGCAAGTGTTTATATCCAGACTATAAACTTTTATCCCAGTACTATTGTTATTATTTGACATTTGCAACACAGAAATAGCAATACTGAGTAGTTGAAAATTGAGTAAAGTCAGAATTGTAAGATATAAACTCACCGTTCTGAGAAAAAAAGTCGCAATTACATTTTTAATAATGAGTTTATATCCCACAATTCAGTCTTTTTGAGATATAATTCCTAATTCTGAGATATAAACTTGCAATTACGAGAAAGAAAGAAAAAACTAGCAAACACAATTCTGAGAAAAAAGTCTGAACTGCAAGATAAACGCTCGTATACAATAGCCTTCACATGGGACAGCCACAGCACAAGGACTTTTCACTCTCTGTATCACTGCGCTTGTCTGGTTTGTGTTCCAGACAGACTATCAGTGGATTAGTGAGATTTTCCAGGGGTTTTTTCGAAAGACTTCGCTACACCAGTAGGAGATTGCAATTGAAAGTCTTTATGGGAGTCGTTGAATCATTCATTCAACCAATTTGTTCAAAAAACATTGATTTATTTACAAAAACTGTGGTTTTGCTTGGATCTATTTTCTTTGGCAGAGCAAAAACAGACAAAGTAACACACAACATTGTGCATAAAACTATAACTTCGTGTTCGTCAAACTTTTGCATAAAATTAATATTCAATTGTGCAGCACTAACTTCTCAGAAACAGCCTAATTCATCGCTAGTTCTAAAGTGGTTTCTGAATTAGTAAGAATGTAGGCACATCTTTTGAACTAGTAATGACAAATATTGAATCTGTAGCGTAAGAAAGTAGTTCCACACACTTATACGCTTGCAAGAGTGTGTTACGGTCGTAACCAGTAGGGCTGTGAAACGATTAATCACATCCAAAATAAAAGTTTGTGTTTACATAACGTGTGTGTGTACTGTGTATAATTATTTTGTATATTTAAATACACACACATGCATGTATATATTTCAGAAATATTTGCATGTATATACTGTACATATATATATATTTTATATAAATATATTTTCTTAATTATACATGCATGTGTGTGTTTTTATATATACAAAATAATTCTACACAGTACACACACACACACGTTATGTAAACATAAACTTTTATTTTGGATGTGATTAATCATTTCACAGCTCTACCAGTATAACTTTTTTAGTGGATTTTAAGCAAATTCTTTTGTGTAAAATGTGCAAAAAGAATGTGTACATATGTAGTATTCTGTGCATCTCTTTAAAACAAATTAGGACACAATTGTCTGGCTCACATTTATTATACACAGAAATCATAACTGCACACACCAGTGCGATTAACACAATTTTATTCATAGTGTTTTCAATGTGTTCCTGAGATGTTATTGAACTGTGCTACACTCTGAGCGCGTCTGCAGTGGTAGATACGTGTCCCTCGGCCATTTGACACGGGTCAAGTTCCAGTCATTCGACAGATGTACATGTGTGTGTATCAGTTCATCGAGTCTTGACCCTTCTGGCCTGAGCTCTCCAACGGCTGGTCTGAAGCGTCACCGGTGTCCGTGCGGTTTCAGAACAAAAGAGCATGCTTGGCCAAGTGTGAGGCATATGATGTTTGATCCTCAAACAATAGCAGATTGTACTCACTCACTTTCCTTTCATGCCAGGCTGGCGCCAATAACACCACACTAATGCAACACGGGCATCAGACTCATGCTCTGATTGGCAACAGACAAATAATATAGTCTGAACGCCGCAAGTAAGTCCATTAGTGAAGGATTTTTCGCATGAGGAAGAGAAACCGTGATAAAAGACTGACTTTTCAAAAGCAAACGTAAGCATTAAATCGTGGCACATGCAGACCTAAACATGTATGAAACATTGGGTTTATATTACATCAGATTCCCCAATGCACAAACACACAACACATTTAATCCATTTAAAACATGCACACTCACAACATTTTTCTCACAATGAAATGCACGTTCTTTTTTAAATGTTTCGTCATGTTGCACGCTAAAAAAACAAACCAAAGTGTCTTTTAGCATTTTTATTCACCCAATCAGAACTTCACATATCAACAAAGACCATGAAACACCATCCCAGGCCTCCGATCAGAAACATGGTCACATGCATGCTGTATATGAACAGATCATTGAGAATCCCGAAGTCCAGTCGGCGGTGACCCAGCAGAAGGAGGATGACGGACAGCTTGTACTGAAGGCGAAGGAAAATCCGCACGCTGACGTACTGGAGACAGAAGAGCGCAGACAGCGCCACCCAGAGGAGGGAGGTAAAGAGGCTGCAGCCGAAATACAGAAGGAACCGGATGAAGCTATACATCCATCGAGACTTCAGGTACAGGTCAAAGTTGTTGTATTTGGTGCGTACAGCTGGGCGGTGCGCGCCGGGCCACAGGCGGAGTGCATGCAGGTGGTGTGAGGGCCGTGGAAGGAGCGAACCCTCCGAGGGATGGGAATGACAGGCATGGGTGATTCAGGAAGGCCCACGGACAGGACTCTTCCAGGAACTCTGCATGTTGCAGGATCGCAGGTAACAGCTAAAAGGCAGACGGATGTGAATGTGATGTTACTGTGACCGAGCGCATCGCTGCTCTCATCCGGTGGGAATCTCCATAGCACTGGAACTCTGGGGGAATAAACCAACAAAAACAAAGAAATAATGATTAGTGCTTAGGAGCGTAACAATACATCCATGTCACGACTCGGTTCGAGACACAACACTACAATACAAAAAACAAAGTCAAAATAGAGTTACATTACAGTTACATACAGAGTTACATTGTAGTAACTGTAATGTAACTCTGTATGTAAATGTTATGCAACTCTTGTATGTAACTGTAATGTAACTCTTGTATGTAACAGTAATGTAACTCTTGTATGTAACAGTAATGTAACTGTATGTAACTGTTATGCAACTCTTGTATGTAACTGTAATGTAACTCTGTATTTAACTGTAATGTAACTCTTGTATGTAAAAGTAATGTAACTCTGTATGTAACTGTTATGTAACTCTTGTATGTAAAAGTAATGTAACTCTGTATGTAACTGTTATGTAACTCTTGTATGTAACTGTAATGTAACTCTGTATGTAAATGTTATGTAATTTTTGTATGTAACTGTGATGTAATTCTTGTATGTAATTGTGATGTAACTCTTGTATGTAACTGTAATGTAAATCTTGTATGTAACAGTAATGTAACTGTATGTAACTCTTGTATGTAACTTATGTAACTCTTGTATGTAACTGTAATGTAACTTATGTAACTCTTGTATTTACATTATACATATACTGTAAACATTATAGTTACATAAAGAGTTACATTACAGTTACATACAAAGTTACATGTTACATTACAGTTACAAGAGTCACATACAAAGTTACATTACAGTAACATACAATAGTTACATTACATACAGAGTTACATACATCTTTTTATTATTCCTAAGATGTATGATTCTAAGACCCTTCACTGGAAACACTGATGTTCTGTGATTTTACAAGAATATCATTATGTTTACTTACATTTTCACAATTAGTTCTTGTACTATATGGATTGAAAACACAAATGCAGTTCATTTGTCAACAAGTTCCGTTTTATAAGAGTTCCATAAGAGTTTCTTACTGCTTTAATGGCCACATTGAGTTCTAATTGAATCTGAATAAGTCTGATCATATTATTATACTATTTAAAGCTGTTTAATGTTGATGATATTTACATTTGCCACTGTATTTTAAATATGTGGAGCCCTGGTTAATTCCTCACACTGTTCAGCATCAGCCGGTAACCATGTCTGTTTAGCTATGATAAATTATTAGAATTTTTGCTTAGTTTTCCTCATGTCAGTTCCACATTTCACTTCTGCCATTAAACTGAACTATTATATCAGCTGTTGCTCTAATTTTCTATTAGCATTGGCCAATAAAAAACTCATATTGGTCAACTCAATAATAACTTATAAACACAATGTTTAGTTTCATACCGTTTCATTTCGTTTTTTAAATGTTACTAGAACGTTCAGAGAACATTCAAAAGTAAAAATTTCGCAAAATTATCAAATATAACGTTTCCTCAAAGTTCATATAACCAAGTTAAAACGTTCTTAACACATATTTTGTTAGCTGGGATTTTGACAGTATGCATTTACTTGCATAAAAATACTATGGTATTACCATGGTACCAGATGTTAATAGCGTGGTACTGAACGATTGCCTCATTCATACACAATGGTATTTACATGGAATTACAAGTTAATTCCAAGAACACCACTGTATTACAGTGGTACAATGACATTATGATCATCATCTCATGCATTTATTGCATTGCATTGCATTTACACGGTACGCAAAAGAATACAACGGAACGTCTAAAATCCAGAGTAATACAGTAAAAATTCAGACAAACATCTTTATAATGGTTATTCTATAAACGCAAGGCCACATTTAATGCTGTTCATCATCAGAAAACACGTAATCACTCACCTCTCGTCACACACTTTATATATTACATATTATATATACGTTATATGTGATTATATATGGTATAAGGGAATTAAACTTACATGCGTTTATGTTGCATTCATCTGCTGTGATAATAATGATGTGCTGCGTCGCGGAACACGGTCTGTCGCAAAACACACAGGCCCGCTGGTTACCATGACAACAGCCGGACAATTTAAAGGCGCAGGCTCGTCTTTTTGATCTCTGACACCCGTGAGCGTCGCAAAAATATTTTCTTCTTTTATAGATTTACGACATAATCATCCAAATCCGTTCAAGCTGTTTATATTCGCGGTAGTTTCTTGTTTTGAGTCTGAAGTCCCTTGGAATAAATATCATACATTGGTTTAGCTCAAAATCTTGATAAAGATCACAATAAGTAATTTGATATGTAAAGCTGCTTTAAAACGATGTGTATTGTAGAATAGGCTACACTAGATTTGATTAAAGAACGTTCGGTCCAAGTTGGTCATTAATAATAATAATGTTTTCAAAAAGTTAGCACAAAAACATTATTTCTCTGAAATGTTTCAGTTGTACGTTCATCAAACGTTTTTAAAATGTTTCTTGTTTCAGACACGATGTTTCAGAGCGTCCAGAACATTATAAAATAACATTGTCATAACTTAAAGGGAACGTTCTTAGAACACATGTTTGTTAGCTGGGTATAACTGAAATATAGCGTAGCATAATCTGTATCGTCATTTTCTTTCATCGTGTGTGTGTGCGTGTGTGTGTGAGAGAGAGAGAGAGAGAGAGAGAGAGAGAGAGAGAGAGAGAGAGAGAGAGAGAGAGAG
>FLSR01004880.1:5943565-5963477 GCA_900092035.1 Leuciscus waleckii
AAATCACCTTAGTCTTGGTAATACACTGTGTTGTCAGGTTTGTGTGAGTGTGTGTGTCGCTCTCATAAAGTTGTTTTGACCTCTCTAAGTTCTCGGAGCGTCTGCAGATTTATGGCTCGACTGTACGATATTATCCTGCATATTTGTCAGATGGAACATGATAAATCATAAAGAGAGGCGCTTTTTAAAAGAGTTTATTATGATCGTTAATGGGGCGCCCGATCACTTTGTGCAAGATTTAAAGACATATTATGCAAAATCTGAAAAACAAACCTTATAATACTTAATCAAACATGCATAAAGCCGTCAGCGGTGCTGAATAAATTCTCCCAATTAACTGGCTTTAAGAGATTGTGATTGCTTTTACTAATTTAATCAACAGTGTCATAATTCCAGCGCAGTCAGAGATGGTGATGAGCTTCTGAGGACACAGAGAGAATCAGGGATGATGAGACCATATCTTTAACTCTTCCATGGGAAGTTTTCAGTCGTACAGCAATTTCTGGGTATATTTCATATTTTGCTTCAATATTATGAATATTAGTCAACGGCTGTATTCAGATTCATGTCCAAGAGTTGAACAGCTGTGGGAGGACGTTCTCTTATAGGCCAAAACCTGGAAAGTTGCAGTTTTGTTGCACTTTATTAATTTTACTCTACATTTGTGCAGTGTTGGGGGGGTTTAAGTTTTTTTTTTTAAATGTATATAAATAAATAATATTTTATAAATAAATATATAAATATTTTTAAATAGGTTTTTATATATATAAAAAACTTTTTATGTACAATTCACTTTAAAAAATGTGTGGTTGGAGCAATGTGTGTGTGTGTGCATGTGCATGTGTGTGTGTGTGTGTGTGTGTGTGTGTGTGAATAGGGGTTTGGTTAAATGTCTGAAAAAGGACTGTGTTCAAGATATTTTTATGTTTTATTCTACGACATAAAATTCATCAGTAATTGTGGTTTTTAAAAGCTTTTCCTCATCTTGAAAAAGGTGTTTGCTAACATGAGATGACAGGTTATAAACGTCATTAAACGTCATTAAACTGAACGATCAAAATCCATGTGAAAACATCTTATATTTATCAAAAGAAAATTACGTGTATGGGTAGCGCAACTATGACTGTTTAACCCCAGCGATCACTTCCGGTTCTGAAACTGTGGTTCTCAAACTGCGATTCTGAAACTGTGGTTCTGTGGTTCTTAACTGTGAACTGTATTTCTGAAACTAGTTCTGAAACTGTGGTTCTGCGGTTCTGAAACTGTGGTTCTGCGGTTCTGAAACTGTGGTTCTGTGGTTCTGAAACTGTGGTTCTGAAACTGTGGTTCTGCTGTTCTGAAACTGTGGTT
This sequence comes from Leuciscus waleckii, assembly GCA_900092035.1. NCBI lineage: Eukaryota > Metazoa > Chordata > Actinopteri > Cypriniformes > Leuciscidae > Leuciscus > Leuciscus waleckii. The sequence goes on from FLSR01004880.1 coordinate 5,944,916, forward strand.
CTGTGGTTCTGAAACTGTGGTTCTGAAACTGTGGTTCTGAAACTGTGGTTCTGCGGTCTGCTGCTGGATAATATTGACAGAATTTTCACTTGGTGTGAACTGTCCCTTTAATGATGGTGACGGTGAAGTCATGTGACTGAATAGTAGTTATGTCTAACATTTTACTTCTGATGATTGTATTTAGGCTTCAGAGGTTTGACAAGAGGTAAGAATCATGAACTATTGTTGGTCATAGCGCTTATTTTCTGCAATAATTCAAAAGCAAATGGAACAATCTTTGTCGAGGGAACTGGGATGATGCTGCAACTCACAGATATATTTATACTGTATTTCTAGCTTGAATTTCAGCAGCATAGTTTCAGCAGTGTGATGCCGCTTCTGTCCACCAGATGGCGCTCTAATCCTGCCATTAAACACAAGATCAGCTCATCTGTTTCTCACACACACACTACTGCACTTTAAGAGATTTTAAGAGTATTTTGTCTTGTTTTCCAGTGCAAGTATATCAAAACATTCTAAACCTAGATGCATTTACTTGAAAAGCAAAACTACATAATATATTAATTCTTGTTTTCTGAAAAAGCACAAACTCACTTCATTTTGATGCAATTTTTTCCAGAAAGCAAGACTTCTTATCTTCCGTCATTTTACTTCTCCAGTAAATGTATCTTGATTTAATAATGTTTAGATATTTGTGCTGGAAAACAAGACAGAAGAAATATTTTCAGCTGTTCTTCTCCTGAAAGCACTTTATCTTACTTTATTGAGAGAGATTAAATCCAGAAAAACAGACATTTAAAGCATTTCTTTTTAAAACAGGCATTTTTCAACTATAACAATAATAAACTCTTCGCAGTTTGTGGTAAATTTCTCTGATTTCCATGATATCTCCATTAACACACACACTCTCAGAGGCTCTGAAATCCTTCATTTTCCACCAGCGCAGATTAAAGCGGTGAAATGTCAAAATCCTCTTACCAACCCAAAGTACACTGAAGGTTGATCAATTAATTCATTAACTAAGTAGAAGTGCAATCCTCCAGCAGAGACTGAATCAATTACCAGAGGCTAATCACAACAAAGGGGACTTTAATTAAAAGCAGTTTAATTAAACATTTCTAGTGGAAAATGAACGAGCGCTTCATATATGCTGGAGACGCACACACATACACTCTCACAGACACACACACACACACACACATACACTCTCACAGACACACACACACACACACACTCTCACTCACACACACACACACACACACACACACACACACACACACACACACACACACACACACTCAAAAAAACATCAACATTAATAAACCAAGTTGATTTAATTTAATTTAAATGACTTTATTTTCAAATGAAATGATGATATATTCCTGTTTGCATATTCTGATTGAGAAACTCGGGCTGTGTGTGTGTGTGTGTGTGTGTGTGTGTCTGTGAGTGTGTGTGTATGTATGTGTGTGTGTGTGTGTGTTAGAGTTAATCTGTCCTGAAGGGTTCCTGTGGATCATCAGGAGGATCAGCAGACACAGACACAGACACACACACACACCACACACACACACACACATCATTCACTGGAGCGACACGAGGAAGCACAGGGCTCCTGACATGTTTGCTTGGATGTTTGTCTAACATTTAAAAATAAATAAAAAAATAACATTTTGAAAGCTCCGAGAACTTGAAGCATGAGCTGTTCTTGTGGAAAAGAGTTGCGTGAAGTTCCTCTGTATTTCCGTGTTTAGAACGAGTAAATACAACATTCACATGATTCGGCTGAACTGTTCTCAGGCCTGTGTGTTTCGCACGAATCATAAATTCCAAAAAGTCCTCGTCAGTATATCTGTAAATATTGACAGTGTTTTATTCAGTCTTTAAATGAACTCATTCTGTGAGTCACAAGTTCACTGGATTCTGCATATAAGCATATTTCTGCATTAATATACATAAAGCCATGAGTTCCCGCGAGTGATTTAGAGGGGAGGACACGCGTTTGGCTCCAGTCCGGCAGAGGCTCGCGTCGACAGCGTGATTTACACCGGGGAACAGATGGCACACAAACCAGTGTTTGGAGAAGATGTGCAGTTTATTCACAGTGACACCAGAGCCCTTATTAGAAACTCTCTGGTGACACAGTGGGCGACGCGTGCAAGAGTTTAGATCTGCATGCAAATGAGACGAGAACATCACGACGTCGGCGAGCGTGAGAAGCGAATGCATGAGAATCCAGTGTGAACGGAAGAAGACATCAGGAGAAACTCCGGAGATTACAGCATTAATCCAGACACAATCTCCTCACTATCAGCCGCTTCTCTGAGGTCAAAGGTCAAACATTTGGGAATCGCATGCATCGCTATAAGGTTGCCATGCTGCTTATATCACCGCTAACTTAATAAACAGAGCTGATAAATAACTGAACATGTGTGTGTAATTCCATTTTTAACCTCATTTAAAGCCTAAATGAGAGACACGGCTTTTGGAAGTTTAAGTTTTACATTTACTAAAAAAAACGATATAAATAAGCCTATAGCCTATGTTACATGATCATATATTCTGACACATAAACAGCATATGAAACCATAAAATAATTATACCAATATTTACTTGCCTCAAGCAACTCTGTTGGTATTTTTATAATTAGTATTAATATAATTGTTACATTTATTTTATTGCTACACTTTAATATGAGAATTATATTATCAGAAAACTGAACATTTCGCGTTGTCAGGCTTTTATTTGTGATTAATGGATAAAACAACGGAGCTGCGCACTCGGCTGCTCATAAACATGGCTGCAATATATTTGACCTGCCACAAGATGGCGCTGTTTTCGAAACTCTTGATGCTTCGAATCTTTTCCCCAAACATTCAGGGGAAAGCCACAGTGCTTCATGAGGCTTCATTTGCCCATCCCTACCTTAAAGTTAACAAATTAAGGAAAGAAAAAACATCTAGGTTACATTTAACAAAAAGTGGCCCACTTTACCTAGCCTGGTCCTACCAACTCTCGTACATTTCATTTGTACAGAGAGTCTGGCCACTCTCCATTGACAAGCTTTAACTTCCTTGAAGACGGGTACTCTGTTAAAGTTTAAAACTATTGGATCTGCCCAGAGCCACTCTGGATCTGCCATAACTAATCGCTAACGTTTGGTCGTGACGTATGTCTACAACTCAAACTAGCGCACCTCAACGTTATCGTTCTCAGCCACTCCCTCTGTTCGCTGATTGGACCGCCAAAAAACTGGCCGGAGAAAACCCAAGAATATACCGCAAATCCAGACGGAGTGCTTAAGGAAAATGAAAATGAGCGGAAGTATGCTGGAGGGCGGAGCCATGGCTACACTTTACCTGCATTCACTAAAAGGGGATTTTAACTTTGATGCCATAGAATAATCATTCCCCCAGACATTTCTACTTCTAACTGCAAAGACAATTAAATAACAGTCCAATTGACCCTTCGCTAAGCCCCGCCCTCCTTAGTTACTGTTGCTACGCCTGACAAGCTTTCGCGCCTGGCACGTCTATTACAGTGTGTATGCACCGGTGTCAGACATTCCCAAGGAGATAATTAGTCATTTTTGGTGAACAGGTGTACTCTCTAAGATAACAATTGAAGGTGTCCATGAAGCACAGCCAAACAATTCCCACTGACATGAATGGGAATGCCTGGAAGTTTGTATTTTGAAACATATCTCTGGAAGGGTTTTGGGACTGTATGCGTTCTTGTCATGCCATCAACCTGTCAGTATTGTAATGACATATTTTCCTGTAGATCCAGACTGACTATTCACATGACAATTATGCCTCAGGTTATTGACTGACAGATAATATAGGCCTCCGGCTGCCTGTTCTTCTTTATCTTGCGTTCAATTTTCTCCTTTGTCACTGTCTAGCTTTCAATGTATAATATTTGAAATCCTGAGGCACGTATGCTGGTTTGTCCAGATGAAACTGGATGTCCAAAAGAGGAATAGCAGAAATAAATTAAACCTGTTGCTTCCATAAAATATTGACCTATTTTCCGGTATACGATATTTGAGTAGCCAAGTTCATCTGATTGGTTGAATGCATGAGAAAAAACAATCAATAAGACCAGAGCCAAACTAAGTTTAGAATCAAAAACGGTCTTGAACTTCTCTGTCTGAAAACAGTTTTTGTTTTTTCCAATTTCATTTCAGACCAATGCATTATGTTACAAATGCATGCATCAAATAATAGCACACACACACTGAAGCGTTTCAGCAATTTCTTTCATGCAATTAAGTTAACGAATGGAAGTTAATTGACCATCTGTTTGTTGTTTGACTAATCATCATGGGTTGTCCATTCCCAGCACAGATTCAGGAGAAATATTACCAGCATCACATCGAATGTACAGCACGTTTGATTAGATCTCTAAAGCCAGATGTTAAAAACCAAAGCCATAACTGTAGGCACTATTTTTCTGAGGGATAATTATTTTCATTTTTCATCCTACTTTTTATTGTTTTTGTTTTCCCTTCGCATTACCTTGAACAGGCGGAGGTCATTAAACAAATTCCTCAGCCTGGCAACGGCAGCCCTCATTTCCTCAGATGAGAATTTGTCATTGGCCTCTGGCCCATGTTGTTTTCTCTCTTTCTCTAATAATTTATGCATGCAACTCAATTTAATCAAGATCATATTTCATACTTCGGCCATCTCTGGGAGCACAGCGCTGCCGGTGCACTTTAAAAAACTCGCAGCTATACGTACAAAAGCACTTTTTGAAATCCGCCACACCAACCATGTCATATTATTTTCTTCTGCGGTATTTCCTTTCGGGTTTAGTGTAATTGCCGGGTGTTCTCAGTCGGGCGCTGTAATCTCTCGGAGGAGAACCTGCTCGCACACTGATCTCCCCCATTACTCTTCATTAACAAGCTGCTCTCTCCACTGTCTCAAGCGCTGATTCAATTAAATGTGTATTCTGGGATTGGGGATTTGTGCACCCCTCTGCAGAAGGATTAGATCATAATCGTTCTTCCTCTTTTCCTTTAAACCCCAGACTCAAGCTGTCTGTCGCACCGCATGACGTGCTCCATTTAGTCATTTACTGCAGTGTGTGATCTATCTATCTATCTATCTATCTATCTATCTATCTATCTATCTATCTATCTATCTATCTATCTATCTATCTATCTATCTATCATTGTATATTATTCCCCCATACATCCATCGTTCTATACCTTTTCATCCATCGTTGTATATTATTCCATCCATCCATCCATCCATCCATTGTTGTACATAATCCATCCATCCATCCATCACTACATATATTTCCATCCTTCCTTCCTTGTTTATCCATCCATCCATCCATCCATCCATCCACCATTATATATATTTTTTTATCCATCCATTGTTGTACATCGTTCCATCCATCCATCCATCCATCATGATACTTGTCTGAACACAGTAAGGTTTTAATTGAAAAGTCTATCTGTGATCAGTTTTAGTTTTGATATGTTGCCAAATGGTTTGTTGCTGTTTATGCATCTGGATATCAAGCCAGTGACTAAATGGTCAACTTCACACTGAGACTCTGAGTAGTATTGAAATCATCTGTTTTTTTTGTTTGCTTGTTTGTTTGTTTTAATCGTGGTTACAGTGGTTAGAAATCGATCGAAGAATGTTTGATCTTTTACAATCGCCTGATCTGTCAATCACTTAAGTATATCAGTGATTTGAGTTCTGCACTTTAATGTTTAATGTTTAATGTTTTAATGTAACACTTATTTTGTGTGCAAATATGTTTTCTATCATACAGTAGCAGTGGGTGATTACATTGATGACTTAAATGAGGTCCACCCCTTTAAACTGAGGGTTCAAATCAGAGGGCTAAAATCATGGAAGATAATGGCCACTTATTTCTAAATTATGACAATTTTGATGCAAATATCTTTATAACATTATAAGTGCACCTCAGAAAATACAATAAGAAACAAAAATGCAGTTCTTGACCCCTTTAAAAGTGTCTTGTTTACTAAGAAAACAGCAGTGTTTGCAGTGAGAGAGCAAACACTGGTCATACAGGTAAATATTAACTTAGTGTAATGGAATCTCCAACCTTTTCTTGCACCCCATTCAATATGTATGATGTTATGAAGAACAGACCATCACTCTTTAACACATTCTCATTTAATTTCCTCTCATGCAAAGAACACATGATTCCTGTGTGTGACACTTTACATTTGGGACATTTCCTCATACCAGAGAAAAATCTATTGTTCATTCATAATTTATGAGTCAGTGGAAATGGAATTTGCAAACAAATATAACTATTTGAAGTTACATTTTGACCTGTTTCTGCACCACAGTTCCAGAATACCAGTCAGAGTTATTTTAATGTCATTCATACAGTACAGGTCAAAAGTTTGGAAACATTAATATTTTTAATGTTTTTGAAAGAAGTTTCTTCTGCTCATCAAGCCTGCATTTATTTGATCAAAAATACAGAAAGAAAAAAAATGTAATATTGTGAAATATTATTACAACTTAAAATAATATTTTTCTATTTGAATATACTTTAAAAAAACAGCTCTGCACAGAGATCCTCTTCAGTCCGCTGCTCGCTTTATCACAGGCTGTATTGGCTGCTGTTCGTGTTTGGATGATAATGCTTTGATAGGACAGAGAAGCTCAACACCGGAGCATCCTGCTGGAAAGGACACAGTCCTCTGCGACACAACTCCCAGAAGGCTTTGAGAGAAAAACTGTTTCGTACGTCTACTCAGAATGCTTCTTTATTGCTAGTTCAATAGTAATGCATTGAACAGACATGCACTCTGATGACTTTCTGAAGTCACTGCCAATATAGCGATGTCCAAATTCGAAACCTTTTTTCTAAATCTTTTTGAGTCTGTTTTTTTTTTTTTTTCAATGCTGCACAAAAACAATTTTTCGGTGACGTCACATGCAGCAGATAAGACCAATTGAATGGTCTCTCTGTGCTAGTTGATGAAATGAGCAGATGGATATGCCACTGTAAGGCTGCTTTGATTTTCTGATAAGACTGAACAGATTTATTTGTTTATTAAAAAAAAATAAAAAAAATAATAATAATCACCCTGCAATAAATTAATAAACTACTAATCTGAAGAGCTGATTCCCTTCTCAAAATCATCATACAAGAATGAAACTAATTCATTAATTTGTTGCCAGCAGGAAAGAGATTACTGATATATATTCCTCTTGCTCTCCTCCACAAATAAACAGATAATGTCCCAGTCGGGTCCGTGACTTAGTGGGGTCCTCTGGAAACATTTCCATTGTGTGATATGCAGCATGTTTCTGTGTTTGGTTGTGTTGTGAGTATTTGGAGCACACATGTGTTGTAAAACTGATGAAGATGTTTTCTTAATTTGCGGGTGATTTTCTATTTGCATGTGTTTTCATCAGTTGCAGCGCTTTGAGCTCTCTCAGCCACCGTACTAGACAGATATCTAAAGTTATAAACTCATGACTTTGAGTAACAAAGTAAATATTCTACCTAGTAACAGAAGGGTTTGCTGAATTATACATATAAAGAACCAATCATATTATAGAAAAAAAATGATGTAATGTATCATGTCACCTTTGCCATGCTCCTAATTCTATACAAACGGTTGTATTATTTTTGCTGGTGGGATTCTCTTCGAAATTGGTCTGAGATCCTCGGCCGTGAATAAACATATTTTAAGGCATTGTCTGGAGTCTGTCTAGTTAATGCAGATTAAGATTATCTTACTAGTTTATTAACGTCTCCATATTGCTCCCAAATACCTTTCTAATATGTTGAATATATGAAATATCTAAACATCCAATAGTAACTTGTTGGTTGTAACAAAAAAAAACACAGGAAACATGTGAATAGTCAGAGTGATTTTGGTCCCAAGCTCCGGAAATCTCTTCCTTCTACAAGCCATCGACTCACTATCATTTTTAAAAAAGGTTGTGGATCAACTTACTTTGTTGTGTATTTTCAACAGTTTCAATATGAAAAATAACTTTTATATTGTTTCAATGGATTAATTGCATTTTGAAAAAGTAATAAATTAATTTATTGCATTTTTTGGGGAAAATAATCTGTTTTTATAATAAATCTTTGGATCTGGATTTGAATTTTTGGGTGTTATTATAACCTAAAGATGCTATGTGAAAGTTTTATTTCAATTGTGAAGATTTTTTTTTAAAATAATTTTTTTTTTTTTTCATTTGAAAAAAATGATGTGTGCATGTTTTGTTGCACATGAAGTTTATGTTTTTAAAAGGTGCTATATACATAAAACTTTACTTACTTACCACATGCAAATATGCCACATGATATCAAAGAACACAAACTGATGCATAACACGAAGACCCCCAAAAACGGTGACATGGATTCATGAACCAGTTCACTGAATTGAACCGGATCAGACTTCAACACTAAATATACAATTCAATTCAATTCAAATTTATTTGTATAGCGCTTTTCACAATACATATTGTCTCAAAGCAGCTTTACAGAAAGTGCATTTCAGAAATGTACATAGAAAAATACAGTTAGTTAATCATGCATTAATTTAGGGCATAACATATCGCCGGCGTCGAGTCGTCTCCTCACGGGCTTCGAGTCGTCTCTGCATGGGTGTTGGGGCATCTGAAGTTTCCATGAAAGGCTGGATACAAACTGGAGCTGACGAACTCTATTTACCTCGGGACTAGCGTCCCGAGATAACAACAGAAAAGCAGATGGGAAATAATTAGCGTAGCTGCTGTTCCTAATATTAATGCATTCAATCTGATTCAACTGTAGTATAAAAGGTAAGTATTATGTGAATGCTTGGCTAAAGAGATGCGTCTTTAATCTAGTTTTAAACTGGGACAGCGAATCTGAGCCTCGAACAATATCAGGAAGGCCATTCCAGAGTTTAGGAGCTAAATGTGAAAACGCCCTCCCTCCTTTAGTGGACTTAGATATCCTAGGAATGACCAGAAGCCTCGAATTTAGTGATCTTAAAGAGCGCGATGGATTATAGGGCGATAGAAGTTCCATTAAATACCCAGGAGCTAAACCATTTAGGGCTTTATAGGTCATTAGTAATACTTTGTAATTGATACGGAACTTAATAGGTAACCAGTGTAGAGATGATAGAATTGGTGTTATATGATCATATTTTCTTGACCTAGTAAGAACTCTAGCAGCTGCATTTTGGACTAACTGTAGCTTGTTTATTGAGGATGCAGGACAACCAGCTAATAAAGCATTACAGTAATCTAGTCTCGAGGTCATGAATGCATGAATTGATATTGAAATATCAATATAAACCTTTAAAATTGTTTTTTTTTTTAAACATGAAAATCTACAGACATTCTACAATGCATTTTCACAGAAAGCAAATGCATTCACACCAGTTTTAGAGTCTTTTTCCAAGGGGAAGTTATTTAGGATGAGGACAGAATGAAGATTGAAAAGAATAAAGTAAAGAAAGATGTAAAAATGTAAATTATTTCGACCAAACAGAAGATGTTAACACTGGTCTTTTTCTTACAAGGGAAACACAGTAATTGGTTGTCAAGGGTTGTCAAGCTCCAGGAAAGACAAACTGCAGAAGATTATGATAGAATAACACCTTAAAATAGACCTTTAAATATGTTCCCACAAAGCAATGGCAAGGCTTCAGGAGGCTTGAGGACAGCTGTGTGAGGAAGAACGTGGACTTCTGTTTGTTTTGGATTTTTGGAGGTTTTCTGAAAGTCATGAGGGTTTAAAACGACTGAGAGAGAGTAGAAACTGGGAAGATGCTCTCTATACAGTGTCGTTTGTTTAAATGAAAAACAAGGCCATTTAAAATCTTGCTTTGTAGTTTGATGTGGATGCTGAGGTGAGTTTCTACCAGCGAGGAAAGTGACTGATTGAGTTGTAATGAAAGACTTCAATGCAATTATTCCACGCGGCTCTGAAAGTTCTTGTAAGTGATGGTTGTGTATCCGTTTCAGTGCATGTGGGAGGAGTTATGTGTAATTAACTGCTAAATGGAGGCGTGTGTTTAATCTGTATTGATTTCCCCTGTGCTGGGTTTTGTGTTTTTCCTTTTGAAGGGATCAGAAGAGAAGTGCAGGATCAATTAGGATGCGCACTTTGAAGTGAAAACATTGTCTAAAGTTACTTCCTTCTGAGAGGAAAACACTTGTTCTGTGAAGTGAGAAATGAGCTGGAGGTTTGATTTACACTATTTCTGACTCGTATTCACTACTCAGCGACAACGATGACACTTTTCAAAACACACATTTCGCAACATTTTTAAATGTGGATTTTAGTATCTGTTTCAGGTCTCAGTTTTGAATATATCATTTTTTTAATGGTTTCAGGTCTCAGTTTTGCATATATCCTTTTTTTAATGTTTTTTTTTTTGTTGTTTTTTCATGTTTTTTTTAATGGTTTTGAAAGAGGTGTCATAAGAAATATTCTCTATTGTCAATGTTGAAAACAGTTGCTGTTTTGGTATTTCTGTAAAACTGCGATGCTCGACCATTCCATATTTTGGGGTAACTAAAATTTAAAAAAGAAATGGTTACTTTTCAGAAAGGACACATTAAATTGATCAAATGTGACAATATACAACATATTTCTATTTCAAATAAATGCGGCTCTTTTGAACATTCTATTCATCAAAGAATCCTGACAAATACAATGTATCGCAGTTTGAAGCAGCACAACTGTTTTCAACACTGATAATAATCATCTTGAGCATCAAATCATCACATCAGAATGATTTGTGAAGGATCATGTGACACTGAAGACTGGAGTAATGCTGAAAATTCAGCTTTGATCACAGAATAAATTACATTTACAATATATTAACAGCTTTAAATTGTGATAATAGTTCACTGTATGTGTAATCGTCGTTTGTTTAAATGAAAAACAAGGCCATTTAAAATCTTGCTTTGTAGTTTGATGTGGACGCTGAGGTGAGTTTCTACCAGAGAGGAAAGTGACTGATTGAGTTGTAATGAAAGACTTCAATGCAATTATTCCACGCGGCTCTGAAAGTTCTTGTAAGTGATGGTTGTGTATCCGTTTCAGTGCATGTGGGAGGAGTTATGTGTAATTAACTGCTAAATGGAGGCGTGTGTTTAATCTGTATTGATTTCCCCTGTGCTGGGTTTTGTGTTTTTCCTTTTGAAGGGATCAGAAGAGAAGTGCAGGATCAATTAGGATGCGCACTTTGAAGTGAAAACATTGTCTAAAGTTACTTCCTTCTGAGAGGAAAACACTTGTTCTGTGAAGTGAGAAATGAGCTGGAGGTTTGATTTACACTATTTCTGACTCGTATTCACTACTCAGCGACAACGATGACACTTTTCAAAACACACATTTCGCAACATTTTTAAATGTGGATTTTAGTATCTGTTTCAGGTCTCAGTTTTGAATATATCATTTTTTTAATGTTTTTTTGTTGTTGTTTTTTCATGTTTTTTTTAATGGTTTTGAAGGAGGTGTCATAAGAAATATTCTCTATTGTCAATGTTGAAAACAGTTGCTGTTTTGGTATTTTTGTAAAACTGCGATGCTCGACCATTCCATATTTTGGGGTAACTAAAATTTAAAAAAGAAATGGTTACTTTTCAGAAAGGACACATTAAATTGATCAAATGTGACAATATACAACATATTTCTATTTCAAATAAATGCGGCTCTTTTGAACATTCTATTCATCAAAGAATCCTGACAAATACAATGTATCGCAGTTTGAAGCAGCACAACTGTTTTCAACACTGATAATAATCATCTTGAGCATCAAATCATCACATCAGAATGATTTGTGAAGGATCATGTGACACTGAAGACTGGAGTAATGCTGAAAATTCAGCTTTGATCACAGGAATAAATTACACTTTACAATATATTAACAGCTTTAAATTGTGATAATAGTTCACTGTATGTGTAATCAAACTAAAGCAGCTTTAATGAGCAGAAGAGACTTCTTTCAAAAGCATTAGCCATTGCAAACGTTTGACCGGTGTGCATCAGAAAGAGACGTTTATAATGAACCGCTAATGCAGAATAACAGATGGCATGTTTGAGATAACGAGAGATCCCGCACAGGTTCCTCTGCGCCTCCAGTTTACGCTGACGCACCCTTCAGGGTTTTACAAAACACATCAGCTTGTTCTGAATCCATGTAGTTTCATTCTGAGTTGTTCTGCTGAAAAGTTGGTGTTTTGGAGATGCAAGCGTTTCTCCAGGCGGTGATTATATATAGAGCTCGCAGTGGCCTTGTACAGCACAGATCCCGTCTCATCTTCACACAACATGCCCGGGCCACGACAATGGCAAGAACCACAAAATGCAGAGACATCAGAATGCGCCGGGTGCCGTTTCGTTCCCCTTGTTTGTGCTCGAGATTGTTTGGAGAGCTGTCTGAGGAATTCAGCAATTTATTTCACAGCTCACCCCCGAACGACCACATGCACACACTGTGCAAGTAATCAGTTGCCATGGAGACAGTGTATGACAGCACACGGTCCGCTAAGAATGACAATTGGCTGGCATCTCGCAATCTGTTTGTGCAATGAAAGATATGGCATAATGGTGTGGACATGTACTTTAACCTTACAACCCACATCCAAACCCTCACGTTGAGAGAACGAAGCATTGTGAGAAAGCATGATTATATATGATTCATTTATCACCACTGAAATCAATAAGCCAGATCCTTTCTGCCTACCAGCCATTGCAATTTTCCAACCTGGGCTTATTTTAATTTATTTTTCCAAAAATGTTTCCAGCTGAAATTAATGGCAGTAAAACACCGACAACTTTTTTTTAATTTCACACTAATTGGATCAGATTATTGAATAATCAAGGCATGCACAATGTAGGGGAGCGCGGGCACAACTAACGCGGGGCTAGTTGTAACACGCTTGTTTTAAATACTTCCGCACATGCTTGGATGACGAAACTTTGTGTATTTACTTAAGTTAATTTTTCATCTCTATTTTTTGTGTTTATTTAAAATAAGAGAAATCTGATATTATTTTAATCTCCAAGATGTTATTTAACAGTTGAGATATTTCTTTAATGCTTCGCTAACTAGCAGAAGACACTAGCAGGGTTTAAATCCCAGTTGTGCAGGCGGGGGCATGTTGTCACACTGCGTTACAATGTGCCCCTATTAGAAATATGCTATTATATTCTATACTTTTATTAATTTTATTGGCAAAACGTGAGAAAAAGGTGAATAAAGACTGAGAGTCAATGTTCAGAAATGACTAATTATTTATTTGTTTTGAACTATGTTGTATAGCTGTGTTTTCATGTGTTCGTAGTCAAAACTCAAAAATGTGTTTATATTTAATTATTAAAAATTGCCATTATTTTATATGAAAACGTTTTTTAATTGTATTTTATTTAGAAAATATTTTAGTTTGTTTTGTATATTTTTTTTATTAGATCAGATAACATTTTAAGCTGTCATATGTTATGTTACAATGTGCCCCACACATGTTACAATGTACCCCACCTATGGGGCATGTTGTCACATTTCACTTCCATTCTTTCGGGGTATGTCAAGAAAAGAGTATATACTGTATTAATAAAACAAAACCACATTATTGTACTAGACATGTGGGAAATTAATGTGGGAAAAAATAAATACTCTGAACCATAAGTAGATTTACACAAACTGAGAAAGTCAAAAAGCGTTAGGTTGTGCCCCGCTCTCCCCTAACACTTTTACTGTAGTGCATGATTTGAAAAACGAATACATTTTGAGGTTTGCATAACACAACCAGCATTTGTTGTTTGTTTATTTGTTCTGCACGAATATCACATGGATACAGTACAAGGAGGGGAACAAAACCCAGTTGGGTTTATACAGAGTTCCACTCCACTTGCATTAATAAACAAAAAAAAAGCACATATGTTGGCTTTTCTGACAGAGTAAACTTGCTCGGAAACTCGTCTGGTGCAAAAGTCATGATAAACGAGATCAGTAGAAGCAAGATGAAATGCCATGGTTGTTTCAGCAAATGTATTTTACCTCACGTTTGCTTGTGTTAACATTGTCTAGCGTAGGTGATACATTATTTTCAAATATAGCACATTAAACTTTTAGCTCCACTCACCAGGCATTTATATTCTGAACAGCTGCGATACGGACAACAACCAACGGAATATTTTTTCACCATTTTTGAGTAGAAGAAAAACATGCTGTTTTCGTGCATATATCTTTAAATGCAAATGAGTGAGATGATGCTCCGCCCCCTTTCCAGAAGAGGGCGGAGCCTGTACAGCTTCCTCAGATACTCTGCCAAAAACTAAAACATTTGTTTGGATTTGATTAGCATCTCTATCACGTTACATTGCAGTTCTTCATCATCATGAAAGTTTATTATCTGCATGTGTTTTAAAGCCATATCAGTCTAAACTTCTGATTTATGGTTTTCTGAGCGCACACACCAGAACCACGCGCACGGAAAGCTGGAAATCAGACTGAGTTCTCTTTCACTCTTATTGCACTCAAATACACACAAGGTTATTTAAAAAAACACACAAAGTTCACATAAACACAGTCAGTTATGTCTGTGAACGTAAACAGCAGAGAAAGAAATCACATGTGTAACTTAGATCTGCATATTAAAGGGAAAGCAGTGTAATATACAGTACATGCTGCTTTATATGCTGTTAATATGAATCAAACAACAAAGAAAAACAGAAAATCACTTACTGCTTTTAGTAAGAATACATTTATTGAATGTTGCTAATAAATGCTCTGTCAAGGAGATGTACAGCTCACTTAGGGGCGGAGCCTATGCTAATAGGGCGGAGTTTGTCAACAGTTGTGGGCGGGGCCTAATCATCTGTGACTTCACCAAAGCTAGAATCTGCAAACGGCTTGTTCTGAGTGGGTGGATTTTATCATTATGTGTGTCGGTTGTGATTCACCTACCGACACACATTTATGTTCAAACACCATGTAAATGTGACATTTGCATAATAAGTCCACTTTAAGCGCCACTCACTGGACATTTCACTTTGAAAGTGTTGCAAAACATGCAAGAAGCAAAAGTTTTTCCCTCAATCAATCAGCCTGGGATGAAATTTTCATAAAGTTTGTTACAATATCTCTCTATGGTGAATATAGACCATCTTCGTGGGCAAAGCAGAAAGGTAAATCAGAGACACTGTTGTAAAGGCATTTGAATTTAAAGTAGGTCCCTGTCAAAGGTAAACCTCGGTGTGTGTGTGTTGCTGTCTTCCAAGCAGAATAATGATTTCTACGGGATGAGCACACGAGCATGCAACCACATCTTCCTTGAGCAGAAACACTTACAGAATCATGTATTGATGATATTTAAGCTGTAATTATGTGAATGTTGACGTTTGAAATTCACAGTATGGGTTTATGAAGTGACAAAAAGCAAATTGTGACTTAATTTTAAATCACTTCAGGTTTTCTGTGTTGATATTGTTTTTATTTTGCTGTGTGACACTCTCTCTTTGCATGCAGAGATCGTCAATAATAAGGCAGATGAGTGTGATATGGAGTTTGTTTGTTCTCCATAACCTCCCAGTTGGCCTCATAATCTTAATTAAATCTCCTGCAGGCCCAACTGGCGTCAGCCGCACATTTGAATCTTAATCAGACCGATTCAGATCCGGCGTGCTGAAGGTCTCCTGGTTTGCATGAACAGTCTTAATGCAACAGTTTTATTTTATGACTGGTGAAAATAATCACCTTCTGTTTTGTCTTTTCAAAGGGTTTGGAAGTGATGCGATCTGCAGTGATGTTTGCATGACTAAAGGTGTCGATCCACCTCAAGAAGTGATTCAACTAATTCTCTTTGTTCAAGTGGGAAATGTTGCAAATCAAAAGAGACAATGGGGGAAAAGATGTGTTAAATCTGGTAAGCAAATATGTTTATGTATCAACATCGATTCATGCCACCACCTTTTGCTGGCTATTCTCATGCTGTTGTCATCAGATATTCAGTTTATCACAATCTTGCCCAGAGCAGTTTTTTTTTTTTTCTTTTTTTTTTTAAGAAATTGTTTTTCATGGCTCAGGCAGTTTTTCCCAACCTTGCCCAGGGCCGTTTTTTTTTTTTCTTTTTTTTTTTAAGAAATTGTTTTTCATGGCTCAGGAGAAGTCATGGATTTTTCATGTTTGTTTCCGCCATGGAATTGAAAGGGGAAAAAAGGTACAGCAATTGTGACTTTTTATCTCACAATTCTGACTTTTTAATTTCTTAGAATTATGAGGAAAATATATAAACGTGGTATAATCTTGCTAAATTGCAGTTACCTTTTAATTTTCTCCCTTTTCTTTTTTTTTTCCCCTTAATTTATTTGATTCCATGGCAGTTTTTTTCCTCACAATTGACTTTTTTCTTGCATTTTTTTTCCTCAGAATTGCACGATATAAATATGCAATTTTGAGAAAAAGCCAGAATTTTTTAGATAAAAAGTCCTAATTATTTTCAACAAGTTTGAGTTTTTATCCTCACAATTTACTTTATTCCCCTTAAAAAAATATTTAAAAAAACATCTAATTTTGAGGGAAAAGTCTGAATTTTGAGATATAAACTACCGGTATTTATTGTGACTAAAAAAGTATGAATTTTGTGACAATTACCTTTTCCATTTTATTTTTCCATCAAAATTAAGTATGTTTAGTTGAAATTTCCCCAAAATAAAAAAAGAGTATAGAGCTATAAAATGAATGTGGATATCAACTCTTCAGTTTGTAATTTAATTGATTTAGTCTCAAATAATTGTATTAAACATTTGGGTTTATATTGAAATCTCTGACTGCTGATTGAAGACTTTGGTATCTCAACAAACCTGAGCCGAGTTTGAGACCTTGTTGAGATCTGTTGTGGAGACGTGTGAGATGAAGGTCTTCAGGACAGGGACATGTGAGTCATTACAGAGACTGTGCTTCAGATCATTCTAGACTGAGTTCCAGAGTCGTCAGTTTCACTCCGACACGCTGTAACCTTCATGTGTTCTTGTGTAAAGCGTGGTGGTGATTGTAAAGATGTCATTAGGCGAGCGCTGTTCGAGGCGTCCTCCTGTGCTGTCGTGATGTTGTGCTGAACACTGTCCATCTGTTCAACTCCAGTGCAGCGTCAGCAGAGCTCCTGAGGAGACCAGAGACGCTCAGGGGTCACACACACACACACACACACGCACACTCACACACACAACACACACACACGCACGCACACACACGCACACACACACACACACGCACACGCACACGCACACACACACACACACACACACTGCTAAAGTCTCAGTTTTGTAGCTTATCCTGGCCAAAAAGTTTGTTAAATCTGAAATCGATGAAACCTTAATGATACGCAAGTGCAGAAATAAATAAATCAATTAATTAATAAATCAAACCAAATTCAAATAAAAGTGCATGCAAAAACAAACGTGGGTAGAGCAAAATCTCTGTCTGTCTGAATATTTCACATAACTCAGAACACAAAACTAGCATTTAAATTAATCATTTGATACAAACCACTTATTGTACATATTTAAAAATTCTTACATTTAAACACACCTGCATTATTACAGCTGTAATCACATGTATAATTACACCACTGACTCTTCACTCAATCCTTATACAGAGAGAACTCTTTATAGATCACTGGAGAAAAGGAGTGTGTTCAGTTGTGTTAAATATGTACGTATAGTGTACAATCTTACAAATATAGAAAAACATGTACTTGCAGATTATATATTTAAAAAAAGGCCACTTAAGTGTACTTAAAGAGTTCACGTTTCTTAACAGACTTAAATAGACTTTTTTAAAGTGCACTATGTAGTAATATCAAATTAAAATTGTATGATGATTAATTGATAATATTCTGTGCTTTATTTTGATGTGTTGACATTCTGAAGCACATGTAAAGCACTTTATTATAATGCTAACTGTTGTGTTATTCAATATAACTTTTTAAAATGTAATACACTTTAAATGTACCAAATTGCAACTTCAAAATCACAAACGTGCAATTAAAAGTTGAAACAGTGATAACACTACAGTATATGTAAAGACTCTTCCCTGAAAGGGGATCTTTATTCTGCAGTTACCTTGAGGAAATGAATTAAAAAATGAACATGTGGTCAGTAATACATTACAAGGTCAGCAAATGTTCTTTTAAACATTTATAGATGCATTCTGAAATATTCTACAAAATGCTGTATTTGCCCTTGGGTTATAATTGATTTATTATTAGTTGGGTTTTTTTTGTAGTTCTGTGAGGGTTGTTCCTTAGAGTTCACATTTTAGATGTTCATCCTAGCATTAGCTTCACTAAACATGGAGGAAGGGTTTGACATTAACTGGAGTGAGAGATTGATTCTGCACATAATGTATTTATTTCTATTTTAGGGAAGCGATCGGGACATTCAAGCTTTTGCAAGTCTAAGTGAATTCATTTCATACTCGATTGGCACTGAGATAGATGATAGATAGATAGATAGATAGATAGATAGATGATAGATAGATAGATAGATAGATAGATAGATAGATAGATAGATAGATAGATAGATAGAT
>FLSR01004880.1:5967094-6012058 GCA_900092035.1 Leuciscus waleckii
CTTGCATTGTGTGTGTGTGTGTGTGTGTGTGTGTGTGTGTGTGTGTGTGTGTGTGTGTGTGTGTGTGTGTGTGTGCATGCGTGTGTGTGTTTAGCAGCGGTTTGCATGAGCCTGGAGGCTCAGATCTCTTAAACCTCATGATTCACCCAGTGGTCTTCAAGGCGAATGGTCATTTTGTGTTCAAACATGCCTTGAAGAAACCTCTTTAGGAAGCAGGTGCCCTGCGCTCTGAACCATAAAGCTTCAGACTAATGCTTTTACCAGCCAATGGTGCCTGTGTGTCACTGTCATCTATGTGAATCACTCAATCACTTTCC
The DNA here is from genome assembly GCA_900092035.1 of Leuciscus waleckii. Classification (NCBI taxonomy): domain Eukaryota; kingdom Metazoa; phylum Chordata; class Actinopteri; order Cypriniformes; family Leuciscidae; genus Leuciscus; species Leuciscus waleckii. The sequence continues at coordinate 5,967,412 of FLSR01004880.1, forward strand.
CCCATTGTTGGGTTTTTGAGTCGAGCTGTTGTGAGTCTTAGACTGGCTTAGGCTATTACGTAAATGGTCATGTTCACAACATCATCTGTGTTTAAATATAGGATGAAATAGTATTAATATCTGGAATAATATAAATATTAGTTGCGCTGTGCTTATTAATTTTGTTTTAAAACTGAGTCATGTTGATTTGAATAACAGTATTCCCACACTTTTTGACCAATGGATTTTCATGACATTTTTCAAGCAGATTGTGATTAAAAAAAAAAAGATCTAAAGAATGAATCCCTCCCAAATCATCACAATAAAGCAAGCAAGTTTTACTCTACACAATAGCAACATTTTACCCACAAAAATGTAATATATATATATAAACATTTTAAATTAGTTACAGAAAATAAAGGGTTATTTATGTTTCAAATGATTTATCATAACAGAATGTTTTTTTTTGTTTAGTGATTAATCATTTACACAAAGTTTGGGGCCATATATTTTATTCAGTGAGGATGCATTAAATTGATCAAAAGTTACAGTAAATACATTTAGATTTCTATTTTAAATGCAGTTCTTTTTAACTTTTTAACTTGTTTAACAATGTTTCCACAAAGTTTCCACAGAATAATACTGAGCAGCACAACTATTTCCAACATTGATAATAATCATAAATGTTTCTTGAACAGGAAATCATCTTATATTAGAATGATTTGTGAAGGATCATGTGACACTGAAGACTGGAGTAATGATGCTGAAAATTCAGCTTTGATCACAGGAATACAATTGATCACATAAATAATATTTCATAATATTAACTGTTTAACTGTATTTTTGATCAAATAAATAAAGCCATGGTGAGCATAAGAGACTCCTTTCATAATAAACATTAAATATTTTTCATCTTACAGATCCCAAATACTATGCTATATCATTATTGTGCACTGGCTAAACAGTCAAAACTAGGAAGAACTCAGTATGAACTGTTTATTAAAGGATTTATTCAAAAAGAAATATAGTCTAACTCGGTCAATGTAATACAAGTCTTCTTAAGTCATATTAGCTTTTGTGCCAAGTCATGAACTGTAAGTTCAATTTGTTCATGAATGCACAATGGAGAATGACATTTGAGAGCTGCAGTATCTCATGGAGGGAAGTATAGGGCGACTAATGAGGAAAAATATATATATTTGTGACCCTGGATCACGTCACCAGTCACGAGTCGCACGCGTATATTTGTGGCAATCGCCAACAATACATTATATGGGTCAAAATTATCGATTTTTCTTTTATGCCAAAAATCATTAGGATATTAGGCAAAGATCATGTTCCATGAAGATATTTTATAAATTTCCTACCGTAAATATATGAAACATTTATTTTTGTGAGTGAATGCAGCACAATCGTGAACATAAATGAACAACTTTTAAGGAGATTTTCTCAATGTTTCGATTTTTTTGCACCCTCAGATTCCAGATGTTCAATAGTTGTATCTCGGCCAAATATCGTCCTATCATAACAAACCACACATCAATGGAAAGCTTATTTATTCAGCTTTCAGATTATGTATAAATCTCAATTTCAAAAAATTTAACCATGTGACTGGTTTTGACCACAAAAAACTTTTGGAATTTTTTTGGTTATAGAATTAATGTATATTAATTCTAAATTACAACTATCCCCATATGGTTAAGATGCTTTAATAACATTCCCTGTCCAAAGGGTCCCAGCAGGTCCTTAATACGTATTAAATCAGTAAAATTCAGTTTTAGTTTTAAGGGAACTGACTGTCATCAGAAAACTCTTCATTACTTCTGCCTCCGTATATTCCCTGATAATGCTTTGTCTTGTCGAGCTGGACTTGTCGGTCAGATAAAAATGTATTCTCAAGTTTGTCCAGAAAAACTTAAGTTTAGTGGAAACAATGCTCTCCTACACACTCGTGTAAGTGCAGCGATCAGGGTTTCCTGAGGAATGGAGTTGGATCTCAACACTCGAGCTGACACAATTATCACTCGCCCTTCCTCAGTCCCGGAGGCTCCAGCATCTGTTCCCTGTCGCAGGAATATTTCTGGGTGTATCATTATACGTGTGTACCATCCCTCAGGACACAGTGTGCAACACTTCACTGTTTCTAGGTTATTTCTGACACTTTATTTGGAGAGGACACAGTCATTACAGAGGATGCGGCGCAAAACAATCAAAACACGTATCATTTGTATCTATGTAAGTATGTAAGACATCGTGAAATCAAAAAAGGACTATGCTTACTTTTTATGGAATATTGCAGTATTTATTATAAATGATTTATCTGTGCAAATCATTATTATTGTTTTAAATTCATGTGCGTAATCTTGAATCAGAACAACAGAGTCATGAATTCTCACCACAGGCCTTCGATGATTTCAGCGCAGAGCAGCGCGCTTCCCAAACCCTGGACCAGATTCAACACGGACAGGATCGCAGCGTACACGTAAAAACCCCTCTTAGCTGAGAACGACACACACAGTCACATCATCACCTGAACGATCCACCTTTCCCACACGACAAACACTGAACACACCAGACCAGAGGCCTTTACTCACATGGTAATGAGATCCTCTCTCTGATTGGAGTTTTAGGCAGAATGACTATTAAGGAATACACCTAAAACAGATTGTAATGCAGAATTAACATACATCATTGAATATATAACCTCGAGATGGATTCAAAAGAAAGGATAAGAACTTAATTAGGTACCAGGAAGAAGAAACAGGAGCTGGCCAACCAGAAGTGCCGTCCGCCGTGGCCGTAGATGTTGAAGTCTTTGGCGGAGAGATGTTTGTCTGGGAAACGAATCTCCAGAGTCCCCTGAGAAAGCCAGAGATGTTGTATTAAAGCAATAACCCACATGATTTACAGTCAATTTACCACAGCTAAACAGAGTCATTTCTGAAGTAACATCCAACTCATGATGAACAGATGTTTTGTGGATGAAAATGGGTTAAATTGCCCTGATTATGCTACTTTAAAGGTTCCTAATTGTGTTTTTGAGTCTCCTACAACAGGCTTACATTCATCTAAGGTCAAAAACACTTTAATTTCCTCATAATCTCCACTGCAGCATCAGCTCTTTTCTCTCAGTGTCTGAAATGCTTCCATCAAGGATTCAGTCTCTCTAAACCCCGCCTCTCTGAGAGCTGCTCTGCTCTGATTGGTCAGAAACCAAACGCTCATTATCATATCTGAATCTCAGCTCTTGATCACAGTGATACGAACAGTAACGATGGCGTGGGTTTTACCGTATCAATCTCACCAAAACAGTGTCTTCTCGACACGAACAACACGAACCAAACTCTTCCAGTCTCAGATACACTACAGTGTTTGAGGGCGGGGCTAAGAGACGCTGTTCAGCCAATCAAGACCAGAGGCGGGCATTATGCAAATCAGTTACAAACCTACGTAGGTTTAACAGGAAGTGAGACTGGAAATTACTGATGACTCGAACTTTCCAGACCTTTTACATTCACAAACAGCTTTATTACACACTGCATGCAATGTTATATCTGAAAAAAGCTTAAGAGGTGCACTTAAGGGTGGATCCTCAAGTTTCTTAAAAACAATTAAATAATATGAATTCATATAAAACCAGAAACCTGTAAACTACTAGTTATGCTTTGTTTTGTGATGGGGCTGATGACAATCCAAATCTAATCAGTGCATTACATCACAGACGATAATCTGTCCATAAAACGCTGGTGTATGTAAAAGATGCAGTGATCTGTCATATGAAGCCAAGAGTCAAGAGGCCGGTCCACATGAATACTGCATAAAACAGCACTGGAGACCAACACCTGTTTCACCAGCACAGGCAAACAGACTTGAAAAAGACCTTGTAACATCACAAGCCTTTAATCTTTGAGGGAAAAAAACAACAAACTTTCAAGGTGGGAAGAACAGAGTTATGTTCATGCCAAAATTACATCAGAGAACGCTTTGATTATGTAGCTCACAAACATAATTACTGCAGTTCATCCAGCCTGATTAACCAGTGGCCATCCCAAACTAACCGACAGGGATTCATTACTGGAATTAATAGTTGAGATGATTTTGTATAGTTTCAATATATCAAATATCACCTCCGAGTTGTTGTCAAAGAAACCTTGGACAATAACACTTATTAACACGTATATAACATGTAAGTGCTCAATCCTGTTCAAACACAGTTCAGTTCTCTACATTACAATTCACTCCTGAAAAAAAAAAAAAAATGAAATAAAAATAATATTTATTTTATAAACCACATTTCTTGTAGACCTGCTATATGCCTGTCCGGCCACATGACGTGTGTTTTTGCATGTATTTTGCTTTTGACCACAGTGTCGTGTTTCATTGCTTTTCCAGTGTTTTTCACATGAGTGCGAGTTTTAAAAATGGAGCCGACCCCTGAACCTTCCCATCACACAAAGCTGTATTCTGTATTTTTACATCAACAAACATAGTATGATTTAAAAGCTCTTTTTCTCATGGGGACCAAACAATGTCCCCACTAGGACAAGGATTTTGGATATTTTGTGTAGGGTTTACCTGGAACACACACATACACACACACATACACACACACATACACACACACACACGTCAAAATAACGGAAAAACTGCACATTTTTGTGAGGCAATCAATCCCAATAAAAAAAGTCATTAAGGTTTTTATTGAGTGGTGTAATTGATTTTTTAAATAAAGTGTACAAGTTACACTTTTCATTTGAAGTTCCACTTTAGACATTCTACTAACTATAAGTAACTTTGCAACTAGTTGTCAACTAACTCTCATTAGAGTATAAGTAGACTCTTAGAGTTAAAATAAGTTGATATAGTTGCAAAGTTACTTATAGTGAGCAGAATGTCTGTTGAGGAGCATCAAAATAAAGCATTATCAGATATTAATCACACAGTCTACTAATACTCTAATGACTGCCAGTTACAGTCAGTAGAATATCTAAAGTGGACTATCACACTAGACAAAGTCTCATTAAGTCTCTGCACACCTGTCGAAACACGACCTGTCTTCATTTATTCATGCTTTGCCGTTGCTCAGGCATGACCGTCCACCGCAGACTCGCTCTTTACTCTTTTCTTAAAAGTGTGGCAGTAGTTAGAAGCAGCTAAGTAAAGAAAATCCATAATTTAAAGGAGTAATAAAAGCTTTTGAGAGCACCGCTAAATTTGAAGTGAATTGCAATCGTGGCAGTCTGAAAGTGCACGGAGGAGGAAGCTTTTGTGATTAAGTGAGACCTCCATAGAGATTAATGGAGGAATATTCCTGTGGCAGATAACTTTATTCACAAGATGTCAGCTTTGGCTGCCGAATGCTGTAAACTGGACCGTAAGCTCTTCAAAGCATGTGTCGGATTATGCTTTGCTAGTCATTAAAATGTAATGCCAGCCTCAATGCTGTGTAAGTTCCCGGAAGAATATAACTTTATGATTACATTTCAAATTGATCTGGATGTTCACAGCTCGGTCCCCGGTGGCGTCTCTGGCAAACGATGAGAGAAACTACGGGACTCGGAGGACAGACGTCGACGTGCCTTGTTGAAATAGTTGGCCTAGTTTGCCGCTGTGTTTCGTGCATTTGTTCTGCTCGTTTTATGCTGTCAAACGGTGTGACATCATAATGATTGAGGATGAAAAGCTGTGACTCATTGTTTCATCAAAACGTCTCGTCAAAATGTTTCAGCGAATGTTCCATCAAAAGTTTTCCGGGGCCTATGGGATGCATGGTGATATTATTACTTGAGACAAAGATGATATCACTGATATAACAGGTTATCAAGTTCATAAAAAATGGAAAACTAATTGTCTTGCGTTCATGAATATTGCTCATTTTGAGATGAAAACAGAAGTTTTGTGATATTCATCTGAGTTTCACTGAGGAATCTAACAGTTGCAGGATGTTACACTTCACAACGTCGCCTTGAGTTTTGAGTTATTCATACAAAGGTTGGTGAATAAATATTGATGCTTTATTGACAAAGTATCTTGGTTTTGTGTAACAGCCTGTTTCTCCTTCCTGCTGTGATAATCAAAGTCTTTCTGTGCTTATCTTTTCAAAACAAAAATATGTATCAAATATACACAGCAATTTATGTTTGATTGTTGCAATATGTTATTATTTCTAACTGTAGAAAATGCATGCTTTACAAATGTATACTGTGATTCCATAAAACATGGAAACCCAACATGTGTGTGTTTGTGGCCTGGTAAACCATACATTATGGGGGGGGGAAATGCAGTAGCACCTCACTGCAGTACACGAGATCCAGGGGGCGGAGTTGGATCCAGATCTAAGGGGTGGAGATTGGTAGGTTTAGGGGTGGGTTTAGGGATCAGGGGGTGGAGATGGGTAGGTATAAGGGTGGGTTTAGGGATCAGGGGGTGGAGATGGGTAGGTTTAGGTATATGTAAGGTGGGAGGAGTTGGATCTGGATCCAACTCCTCCCCCTGGATTTCGTTTTCTGCAGTGAGGACCATCTCCTAAAATGAAAATTAAGTCATAATTTACTCACCCTGGTGTTGTTCCAATGCCCTATGCCCTTCTTTCTTTTTCGGAGAAAACGTAAAAAATTTCCTGCTCGTGCTCGTCCATATAATAGCGACCAGCATCAAGCTTTAAAAAAGACGCAAAAGTATTCCAGAATGATCCCATGCAACACATGTCATGTATCATACGTGTTCAATACAGATCGAACGATATGGTTTCGGAAAAAATCAATCTTGTCTTGACCTTGGCTGTTGATCTTCTGTGCACGGCTGCGTGTTTATGAGTCTCTATTAGCGCTGCAGTTCACTCTGAAATCCCCAAAAAGTATCCATGTACTTCCTTCACTGAGTTGAATATCTCCAGACCGGCACTCCAGTTGTTTTATGTCAGTTAGAATAACAGTTGACAGATGTGAACACGATAATTTTTTGCTGTGTAGAACACAACGGATGTATAAATGCAAAAAAAAACATACTATATAGTAGGTGAAAAACAGTATGAGACAAAATAATTATGTCCAAATTCACAGTACTCATAAAAGAGTAGGCAACTACTGACCTACTACTTCTGAAGTGTGCATTCGATGGACACTTTACTATCCCACGCGGATTTATGAATGATAGTGAAGCTACACAACTGACACTGGTAGATTACATGATAATGAAAACATGGTAAATGTAGTACGTCCAGATTACATTCATACTACACATGTTCATACTTTATAGAACATACTTTTTTAGCGGTCGTGGAGTAATTACTTATTAAAAATAAGTACCTACTTAAGACAATATGTGATTTCGGATGCAGCCATAGTGTCATAAATGATGGAAAATCTGATCAGTGGCAGGGAAAGAGTTAATGTGTCTAGCAGTGTTGAGGAAAACACATTACAAGTAACAAGCGTTACGTAATCAGATTACTTTTTACAAGTAACTAGTAAAGTAACGCATTACTTTTCTGAGTTACTATATCAATAAAGCTCTCCTGTCCTCATGTTGAGAGGAATCATGAGTGTAGACTTGGAATTAAGCCTTTTCCCCCGTTATTATTTGATTCACGGAACCAGTTATCTTGCCAAGAAAAATCTTTATTCGTCAGCATTGGAGAGAAACTTGAGAATATGTTGTATTCAAGCCAGGTCTACGTGTTCCCGATGTGTATCTGCCGTAGTACAGTAAGATTGAGCTTCTATACACCACTGAGGGAATTTACAACTTCCTTGTAAAGTAGAAAAAACATGTTGCTTATGTTTAAAATGGAACGTATACCTCATGCTTACACATGGGAAAATCCACTTTCCATATTAAGAAACTATTTCTCAGTGTATACATTTGTGATACATTTGCATCAGTTGAAACATTCCTTTACTTGTAAAGAACATGCCAATTGAAGTATCATCATCATATATGAACATCTCTGCTCAGTGAATGTTGCATTGCACACACACATCTAAACAAAATATAAAACTCTCCCAGCTCCCCTCCTTGTGTCTAAAATATTATCCTTAAACACGTGTCCATGCAATCTATACTCATGCATTTTAAACTCATAAATAATACAACTGATTATGACTAATAAAGAATAATAATACAGATACATAATATTAAATAATGAAATTATATTAAAAGATGAAATTTTAGTCTTCAATGAGTAAGTGCAGAGGCGCTGTGTGTGAACATGACGGGTATTTTAGTTCCAGAGTATTTTACTCATCTTACTTGCACAAAACAGATTTAGCATTCCTCAAAATGAACAAACACGGTAAAATGCAAAACAGAATATCATGCAAACCTGCAGTAATTAAATATGTTAAATAATACAAATATACTTAATGCATTTAATCTCACTTTCTTATCCAATGTTTTTGCAGCTGGCCTTCGATGATCCAAATCAACCATACAGACTTTAAATATACATCAGATTTGTGTCTTTTTTTTTCTGTGCCCTCTCTTGTGCAGATGTGAATTAGCATTTTCATCAGCCTGAGGCTTATTCATTTCACTTTTGGTGGGAAATGAAGTGTGACATTGTTGTGCACTTTACTTTGATGGTCCCTTTTAGAGAGTCTGTTGGGTAACATTGCACCTACATGTCAACTAACTCCATTTGAGTATTAGTAGACTGTTAGATTGGACTTTTTTTGTTGTTATTAAAAACCGAACAAGCAAGTTGCAGCCCAGGTGACAAAAAGTAATGCAATGGATTACTTTCCATACAACGTAACTGAGTAACACAATAAGTTACTTTTTTTGAGAGTAACAAAATATTGTAACACATTACTTTTAAAAGTAACTTTCCCCATCTCTGGCCTTTAGATTTTGGAAAGCAGAATTGTGAAACATGCAACATTTCCAATCATCACGTACGTACATGAAAAAGAAAGTGGAAAAAAAATCAGCTTATGAATTAAGTTCGATTCATAAGAGGTTGATCGTCAACATGTTCTGGTTTAGCACTGACCATGTGTTGACTGAATAACAAAAAAATTACTTCATGTTTTTGAGTTTCAGGGCTCTATTAACTAATTAACTCTATTAACTAATTAACTAATGGTCCCTCAATCTATATTAATCATAAAGCTGCAGTGTTAATGACACTATTCTGGCTAGTATTGAAAGTCCTCTTGATTACGTGAGAAACTGCCAGAGCTGTACGGTGCCTTTGATTACAGGCTAATGTGCTCTGCACAAATAAAATGAGCAACACTTTATGTTTTACTACCAAATTATATGCAATTTATCATTAATTTACTTAGTGTAATGTTTTTCTCAGTCTCGCGATTTTGGGGCATGTGAGTTAATGAACATAATGTATGATGGGATACACATCCTCAAATATGCTCAGATGTGGTATTAGATAGTGTGGAAAAATTGGAAAATGTAATTTCATCTAGTGAGTTAAACTTGAGAACAAGAACAGTCTGATTCATGAATGAATCATTAGAGCTGGTTTTGTGAACTAAATCAACAGATTCATTGAAAAGATAAAGCTAAAAAATTGGAGTCAGATGAATCAGACATTACATGAACATGAACATTAACGCACCAAGGAGAGCTAGTGTGGTTTTCAAAGAAAAACATCTTAAATTTCATTGTGTTTCTCACTCAGCTATCTATCATATGGCTTCAGAACATATTGCACAAGAGTTGTATGGACCGCTTTGATGGTACTTTCATGGTGCTTTTATGTCCGCTTACAAGCCTGAAAGCTTCAGGCCCTGTTCATTGTGATTGTAAAACAAAAAGTCTTTTTACAGTCAATGTGTTTTCTTTTGCATTCTGTAATGGAAAGAAAGAAATACAGGTTTAGAAGTGCTACACACTTGAATCTTGAAAATTGTGATTCATAACATCAAAATATGACCGAATCAACCTAACTTCATGACACCAACAAAAGTCATTTGTATGTGCCACATCTTGTGGAAAGAGCCCTCTGGGTAACAACAGCATGTTTTCACTTCATACAGAGCATGAAAACGGTTTGTACACTGTAAAAAATGTCTAACCTCTCCAAGTCAAAATTTTCTAGTGACTGGTCACATCTAAATTTTTTAATTGGCCCAAGTGCAATTCTTGTTGCAATAGTCTGTTAACATTGGCTCAATGAGAAATAATATGTCAGACTAATTGAAAAATTTAGATGTTATCAGTCACTAGAAATGTTTGACTTGGGGATGTATTTTTTTTTTTACAGTGTATAGTAAATACATGTAGTTAATTATTATTACTCTATAATTAAACTGTAACAATGACACCTTAAAATAAAGTGTAACCATGTTTTGTTATAATACAACACATTATTCTAATGTCATGTATCTCTCCAACAAAAGTAAGTCCTGAAAAGTTTCAAAAGCAATCAGGACAGAGTTGATGCGGAGAGCTCAGGCGTTCGTGTGCATGTTGTCCTCACACCAGGCCAAACTCGTCCATTGAGGATTAAATGTGATTGGCTGTGGCTGTCAGGAGCCTTCGAGCCTCTCGCACCGCTGGCGTTTGACTTGTCTGTTCGCCGCTGACCTCCTGCCACCTCTGCAAACAGTCCATAATTAATGCTTAGGCCATTCGGAGGCTGATTGATTGGCAGGCCTGAAGCCTGGGGAGAGATTCGGGATCTCAGCTGTCCCGTGACAGACGTTCAGACCCCCATCAGCGCCTCTTCCCGTTCTCAGACTGCAGATTAGTCTACATTTCAGCTGACTCTCACATCGCCGCACGTCAAAGACCTGTTCTCGCAGACCGAGCGCTCAATATAAACATTTACTCCATAAACAGGGGGAATGCTGTCAGTGTGTGTGCATCAGTGAGATGGGATTCAACTCTGGGCTGCACTCTCCACATCGTAATGAAAATCTTACATTACATTTACAATTTATAATCTTGGAGACGGCTTTCTTACCTACTTTTCTTATGACAGTTCACTCAGCAGACAGCAAGGATACAAACCAATTATTGATACATAAGGAAGGAGTCACTAAAATAACTATGACAAACTTTGAATATTGGTTTTTGAAAAGCTTTTTCTGCACACACACACACACACACACACACACACACACACACACACACACACACACACACACACACACACTGTGTATGTCTTTATATAATTTGACCTTTACATTACATTTACAATTTATAATCTTGGAGACGGCTTTCTTACCAACTTTTCTTTTGACAGTTCACTCAGCAGACAGCAAGGATACAAACCAATTATTGATACATAAGGAAGGAGTCACTAAAATAACTATGACAAACTTTGAATATTGGTTTTTGAAAAGCTTTTTCTGCACACACACACACACACACACACACACACACACACACACACACACACACACACACACACACACACACACTTTGTATGACTTTATATAATTTGACTTCTGAGAACAACTTCACAAATGAGAACATAATGCAAATAAATGTGCAACAAATTCACCAAATCATAAAAACCCTTATGAATTGTCATGAGACTGCTGAAATATCTTAAATTCAAGGTACAGTATGTGCATATGAATGACCATGAAGCCATATATATATATAAAGTGTATTTAAACAGATATGTCTTGCTGGATGAAGGACCACCATCTTCAACTCAACCTTACAAAGACAGAACTGTTTATGATCCCGGCCAACCCAACACTACACCACGACTTCTCCTTCAGCTGTAGGTTCATCAACCATAACTCCATCAAGGTCAGCCAGGAACCTTGGAGTTGTGATTGATGATCAGTTGAACTTCACAGACCACATTGCTATGAACTGCTTGGTCTTGCAGATGCGCCTTATACAACATTAGGAGGATCAGGCCTTTCCTATCAGAGCTACTCAACTCCTTGTCCAATCACTTGTTCTATCCAGACTGGACTATTGTAATTCCCTCTCCTTCCAGCATCACTGTCAGACCTCTGCAACTGATCCAGATGCTGCAGCAAGAGTGTCTTTATTTAGCCGTAGAGACGCAAGTCACATCTCTCCTCATAAACTTGCACTGGTTGCCAAAAGCTGCTTGCATCAAGTTCAAGGCACTGATGTTTGCCTATAGAACAACCACTGGCTCTGCACCTCTTCATATATACATACTTAATGCATGCTCTTAACTCATTACTTCAGACCTACATGCCCTCCAGAAACTTGAACGGCATGAAAGGCACAAAATCACTTTCACTGACTAGTTTCTCCTTATGGAGGATCCATTTACCAGATAACAGATAAAGCGTTGTCAGGAAAATTCGGTTCGCGTATCTACCCCGAAGTGATACAATTCTGTCTCAAAATGTTAAGGCCAGACAAGTAGTTTTTGAAGGCTTGGTTTGTAGGGAATTACAAACCTGTGCACATATATTCAAACGCGCATACCAATAGACTCGTAATACGCATGTGCACGCCATCAGCGTTCTCACAGGTTTCGTGTTTAAAGTCTGTGTAGTTTCTTGTTAGAGCGGTGTCGTGTTAGCGGCCCCTAAGTTAATAACTAATGATCGTTGCGACGGAAGTGAATCAATCAAATTAACTTTAGCTGGAAAATAACTTTATTCAAGAACTGCTATAAAGCCAAAACAATCTCTGTTACTTTAAACTATCCTTGTATCTCTGTGAAGCTGCTTTGGAACAATCTACATTGTTAAAAGCGCTATATAAATGAAGATGACTTGACTTGACTGTGCCGATCACACAGGCCTCGTTTACACTGTCAGTGAAATGTGACCCAATTCCGATTTTGTTTGCTCATATGTGACACGGATCGGATGTGTTCTATGACCGTGTAAACAGGGAAAAACCGCATGCATTCGGATATTTCCTGATCAGTTTCAGGCCTCGTTCATATGTGGAAATCAGATATAAATCAGATATGTGCCAATGCGACTGTCATGTGAACACACAGATCGGACTTTCTGAAGCATTACGTCTCCGCGGTTTAATGACGAGAGCAACCCCCGACGCACTTCTGCAAAGGGACGGACGGCCCTTGTGTCGTCATAGGAGAGGAATGTGGACACACGTAGACACAACATATCAAAGGTTGGCTTGCTCATCCTAAAATCCGGAAAAAAACCCCCACTGCTCCTGGTTAAAGCCCGCCACGATCTCATGAAAGTGCGTATCTATAGCACAAATTTTATTTCTCGTGCCATTTGCGCCAAAAATTGTTTACGCGTACATATGATACGCACTTTATGGCGTGTAATACACACACACTCCACACCCCTAATCCTACCCAAAAACAGATATTATATATATATATATATATATATATATATATATATATATATATATATATATATATATATATATCATTGAACAAGTTTAATTGATATTGTTTATTGTATATGTATATGTCTTAAGTTTTAGCTGTCAATATATTACAGAGAAAATTGTACAAATAGTTAGATCATGTTGATGTACAGTATACTGTATGTAAACAATCTTTTCCCCAACATCATCATCTTAAATGCATATGTATCTCATTTAACACTCTCTGCACTGATGTGTTGTACATTTGTTCACTTCTGCTCACTGCGTTTACATAACACACTTTAATTCAGTAGCATACTGTATGTATGGTATGTCAATGTGTGGGAATGTGATGCCATGCTATAACTGTACTCCAGTTGATGAAGCATGACCTTCTGGTTTATAAATCTAATGAGTTAATATAGGCCTACGTGTTCTGTACTCAACAGTCTTCAAACTGCAGTGTAAAGTATATTGGAATTACTAACATGACTTTGCTTTACATCATATGTGACATGACTGATGCAGTATTGCAATGATTTAGAGCAGGAGCTTCTGCACTAGGAAACATGAATGTAGTAAATAACTGCTAGAGGGACCACAGACACAAATTGAATGCATTATTCTGCTGTGACTCTTTGACCTGAATTTCATCAGTGCAATTGCATGTTTCTAATCGATATCCAATACATCAAGATGAAACGTGCAATCTAATCACACACACTGAGTATTTTTGTTTTTGCTGTTTATTTATTTATTTATTGGCTGCACTGGCAAAATACCATAAGCTGTCATTATTTTGTATTGAAGTATGCAAAAAGCATGTAGCAAAAGGTCAGGAGAAATGCACTGATAATGTACTGACGGGTACTGCTCATCTATAATGGAGAGGCAGAATGTTGAGTTTTTTGAGTGCTTTTGGATTTTTTAAAAGTTTTAATCACCATTTATGTGTATTGTACATTTCTAGAAATCTTCATTTGATTTATGCAGAAGAAAGCTAGTCATACATAACTGGAATGGCCTGAAAGTGAATTTCCAGAAAGTTGTTCTGGTACTATTCTGGGATTGCATGATGTTGTTCATTTAAACTGGCAAAGCCTTCCCGTGTTCAGTGCTTTCATTCATGCACATCCCTTCATCCAGGAGAGAGTGAATGAAAGGAATTGAGGTGGACATATGCAAATATGTGTGTGACATCACAATGTGGAGAAAGTGTTCATGTATTCTGTGCATATAATTCACAGATTTAAGACATTAAAAATACTTTTAATGAACACCAAGTGCTAGAATACCATTTACATTTAACACACAACAAACCATTAACAATGCAGAACCATGGACAGAGGGAAACTGAGGGCTTAAATACACAGGGAATGATAATCAACGGAACAGGGAACAGGTGTGAACTAATCAGAAAACATGACAACAACTGAATGAATGAGAACATGGGCAAGACAGTGACAAGAAAAAGCATGGAAACAAAACTAAACAGAACATGACAATGAAACTATTAAGGCTACGTCTACATTAATCCGGATACATTTGAAAACTGCGTTTTCGTTTATAAACGCTCTCCGTCCACACTAGCGTTTTCAGGGTTTTTCCGACGTCTCAGTGTGGATGAGAAACTTGTGAAAAACGCCTGAAAACGCTGAATTCACCTTTACTGCGCATGCATAACACCCCACAAAAGATCACTGATACGATTCAGATGGAAAAATAATGAAGTTATTGGGCAATTCTTCTGACAGGATAATTTTATTTAGTAAAATATCACACCATTCACTGATGCGGTCCAGGTCGCACGCAGTCACCATATGTTTGGTCTAAATCGCGACTGCTCTCATGTATTTCCACAGGACAGAACATGTGAGTAAATTCTGTCATCTTTGCAGGACTGTGATATGAAGAGTGTGAATGTAGAATATTTTTAGCACAGTGTGAAAGCGAATAGCACATAACAGGCACAATACTTGTATAAACATAAATATCTATTGGTACAATATGCGTCACATGATTAAATGTACGTCATCGTTTTTTAAATCCCACTGGTTTCTCAGTCCACACTACAGTCCACACCACAGTCCACACTACAGTACACACTACAGTACACACTACAGGCCAAAACATAGAGAAAAATATACGTTTTCAAACAAAAACGTATTAGTGTGGACATGGCCTAAACTATACAATAAAAGATCATGGCAGCAGTAGAAAACAGGTCATTTTGGCAGCTTGATCTATACAGAATTTTGGTCAGAATAGCTCAAACAGTAGAGCGTTGGCGCTTGCAACATCAAGGTCATAGGTTCGATTCCCAGGGAAAGCAAGAACTGATAAGAATGTAAAAGTGTGGACCTTGAACTGCAATGTAAGTCGCTTTGGATAAAAGCTTCTGCCAAATGCATAAATGCAAGTGTAGAAGGTCTGAATCTTTCAGTATATTTTATAGTACAATGACCTCATATGTCAAAAGTTGTAAGAAAATGTGTCCTTTAGGAAAGTAAATGGAAACTGTTTTTATATCATGTTAGCTCTAAGACTTTAGTGTAGGATCCCTAATGTAATGATAAGCCTCATATTAATGTTTTATCTTAAGACAAAAAACATCTCTTGCAGTCTGTCTCTGTATTTTGCATCATCCATTGTTCTTTCTGCTTTAGATCCCTGCTGATGAGAAGAAACGTCCTGCACGGCGATATGTCTCTGTACTAAACTCTAACAGTGATGTTGTTTTAAGTGTGGTAGTCCTGGGTTTGTTCACCAACTGAGTTCAGTCTTGACTAAAGAGGTCTGTTTTGCTCTCATCTGACTACAAAATGTTTTCCCGCTGCATTACTTTCTTTCTGTTACTATATCAGACAAAGTACATGCAAATCCTTTTTAAGGGGAGTCGCTACAGGCAAAACTAAATAAGAAGGGTTTTACACAGGGGTTTGTTCATATAACAATCAGGCTGGATTTCCCGAAACCTTCTTAACGCTACGTGGTTCTTAAGTTGCACCTTAAGCTGTACCTTATCGATAATACGGGTTTCCTGAAACGTTCTTAGTTAAGTATTCCTTCTGTAAGTCATACGTTGGGAAGGTTGGTCTGGACCACTCTTAGCTTCACCTTATCACTGTTGCAGGGCTGTATGAATATAATTAAGAAGTTTTAATACAGCCAGACAGTGTTCAGTTAGGCTAATTCAAGTGTTTTCATGCAAAGAATAAAATTGTCATTAAACGGATTGTTGTTAGATTTTTAATTATATTATTATACAATATTATTAATTTAATAAAAGAGCGCTTTTAAAGGCCAGTGAAAGCATAGGCTACTGTCAGTTAAGTCCTATTCGGACGCTAATTGTTTCCCATGGGCTCTTCCGGTATTTTAAACATTTACAGGGGTAAGTCGGTGATTTTAGTGCCGTCCGAATCCATAATGTCAGGGTTTTTTTCTCACCCAACCCGCGTAAAAATCCCAGGCCAAGTTAGTACCTACTGTTTTTTTGACAAACAGGTCGTGTGGGAATATACTTGCCGTCTGAATCCAAATCTCTGAGTTTACAAGAAGAGATTTGAAATTCACTGTTCCTTTTTGATCACTGCCGAGCACCGTACGTTAGATGTACGCTTTTATTACTGAAATGCTGGAAAGTATTTATAAGAACAATATTTCATCGCAGCTCCACCTCAGCGAACATAAATGGGAAAGAGAAGAAAGCATGTAAACATTTTAAATGGTTATTGTGACAGCAATATATGATACAATTTTAAAATAAGTGGCTATGCTATTATAGGCTATTATAGTTTGGATTATTTTTTTTATAATATCCCATGAGTCCTAATAAATGCAATTTCAACTATTTCTGAAGTGCTTCTATTATAAAGAACACCGCTTTCTCACATAAACAGCCCCTGCACGAGAGAATAATTGATTCTCAAGCCATCGATATCAACCAACTCAGCAGCATCGCCACGGACAGCACCCGGAACGTCACACGTATAAAGGGGATATCTTCCTAAGGTATGGTTCGGGGAACATGCCTATCAATGGTATACGTTCAGTTAAATTATACCTTAAGAGTCTTCGTAGCGCGCTAAGAGACAACGTTATCGGGAAACCCAGCCCAGACTGATTTTAATTGGGAAAAAAACATGTTTTTGTTTTTTGACTGTTGACAGTATTTTTTGATTTATGGAGTGATTTAAAGAGATTTCCAAAATCTAATATTTCAGCAAAAATTAAACAAGAATTGTGTTTTTGTTCAAGTATCTGTTCTGGAAATTGGTGCATTTTTTTAAAATTATATAATGTCTAATTTGCATATTTAAACATGACAATTCAGAAAACCTGTAATACAAAATGTGATTAATTAACTGGGCATGTATGGTGATTTTTATTAGTTAAAAATGCCATAACCTGTGATGTTCTGCATTAATTGTGCTGTTAACTCCAAGCAATTTGTTATCTTAGCATCCAGATATTTGTATAGGTCTCTCATCTCACTGTAGATTACATTTATTTCTCCTGAGGAAGTTTTAGGAGAAACCTCTGAGTGTCATGTCCACATTTTAAGGAGAAAAGCTCAGTTTTGCTATATAGACTGTGATGTCTCAGGAAGCAGTGAATATTGCTTGTGAAGCACTGCTCATGTACGCTGTGATATTCAGCGAGCATTACACCAATACACGCAGGCTGACCTTTGAGTCGTAAATGCTTTTTACTTGAAATGTCTCCCGGCTGCTGAGTAAATCAGTGAATATTCATCATGCAGGTCTATAACACAATAGCAAAGTTAATTGAAAGACAGCGTTCTTAGTTCATCACAACACAATCGCACAAGTCTGCCAAGAACAGAACATCGTACAGAGTGACACAACATCATGAATGGAGCAATTGCTGTTAAATATTTGGCTCTATTGCACTGCATTTTAATTCCGTTGAGCAGATGTTCACCAGTGCTAAGAGTTTATGGAGAAATGAAGCTTTATCCCGCTGTCATTTAGATTATTAACGGCAACACATTGTAATGGGGGAGACCGGGATGGTTGTAACACATGGCGAATCTGTAACACCATCATTTTAATCAATTAGAAAATGAACTACGGGGTGAAATCACCATTAAACATGATCTTCAGTAAAGAGGTGAATATATTTGACTTGCTTTCCGTGAAGAATGGGCTCAAATATAATAAAAGAAAATCACAGTTTGGATGCAAGTAGTAGCTACAGATTTCTGAACTACTTTATTTTGTTGCAGACACATATGGGGATATTAAAAGTTGGACAAAAATAGCTTAAAAAGAGAACTGTAACAATGCACTGTTTCTCCAACTCATTTCTTTCTGAAACGCATTCATGCATGTCATGCTTTCAGAGCAGTTTTCCCAAGGAAAGAGGTTAGCACTCATACAGTTTGTAAAGGATGATACAAAGACACACTCACACATAACCAAGGTTTCTGCAACAACAACAAAATAAGAAATGCGTTTTTATTTTGATATTTTTTATAGTGGAGTTGTCACCACTGTGTTCATGGACTTTTCAGTTAGTTATCATTTGTCACATCTTCCTTTGTTCGGTTTCCCGCCACTAGCCTGTCTCCCTGGTTACCATCATTAGTTAATCTGTACCACTCTATTAATTACCATGTTTGCTATTTAGTTCCTATATAGTCTTTGTCCGATCTCCGTTATGTATGGTTGTGTTTATCCTGCCCGTCTATCCGCTTGAAGAACTTTCATTAAAATAGATGTATATTGATCTTAATCTGTTTGTCTTCGTCTTCCTATCTACTGTAAGCTAACCGTGACAGAAGTGCAGGTTGATCCGTTTGTCTGATATTTGAGTAAAGGAGAGGAATGGCTCAATACTCAGTTCAATACTGTTTGGATTAGACTGGATTTTTTTCCACTAAGAGTCACACTTGCTGAATCATAATGCACTGAAACTCTTACTGGAATACAATGTGATGTATTATTTCAGTAAGAGTTTAGACAGATATACACTCACCGGACACTTTATCAAGTACCCTTGCTATTATTGGGTTGAACCCAGTTTTGCCTTCAGAACTGCCTTAATCTAAAAACAACATCAGCTATTATGCACTCGTAATCTGTTTATTTGTAGTGTGTAGATTCTGTATTGTGTGTTTATTTGGTATTGTGTACATTTGTATTTTGTGTACTGTATATTGATTTGAGTCTTTGTGGCATTGATTCAACAAGGTGCTGGAAACATTCCTCAGTGATTTGTCCATGTTGTCATGATATCATCACACAGATGCTTTAGATCTGTGATGTGAATCTCCCGTTCCAGCACATCCCAAAGCTACTGTATTCGATTGAGATCTGGAGACTGGAGGCCATTTGAGTTTAGTGAAATGAAAGCTTTAGCATAACTTCTGCCGGGAAGACTCAATTGTTAGGTCACTTTACCTTCTGATCCATCCAATCACATTCTAATACTTGTGGTATAAAAGATTGGTACTTACAAACGTTTGAGTTCGCAGATGCTGACGCTTCCATTCACCTCCATCCTCCCCACCACCACCAGGATGGTCCCTTCCTCCATCCTCCCCACCACCACCACCACCACCAGGATGGTCCCTTCCTCCATCCTCCCCACCACCACCACCAGGATGGTCCCTTCCTCCATCCTCCCCACCACCACCACCACCAGGATGGTCCCTTCCCCTCCCTCCGCCCCACCACCATCAGGATGGTCCCTTCCCATACATCCACCACCACCACCACCACCACCACCACCACCACCAGGATGGTCCCTTCCTATACCTCACATGGGGTTGGCTGCGCCCCTGCCTTTGTCTTCAGGAAGGATATGCAGAGTCGGACCCTCAGATTGCGAGCTACGGACGGGGCCTACGCCAAAGGACTTTATTGCTTGCTGGGCTGTTAGTAAATGTATAATTGTCACAGTATTTATTCGCCCGAGTCTTTCTGGTCTTTCATTGTCATGGTCAAGAGTCCAGTTTGAGATGATTTGTTTCATGGTGCGTTATCGTGCTGGAAGTAGTCATCAGAAGATGGACATGGTAGCAATAATACTCAGGTCAGCTGTAGTGTTTAAATGATGCTCAGTTGGTGCTGAAGAACCCAAAGAAAATATCCATTACACCTTGAACCGCTGATACAAGGCAGGATGAATCCATGCTTTCACGTTGTTTACACCAATTTCTGACCCTACCATCTAAATATCACTGCAGAAATCAAAACTGGTGAGCTCGTGTGAATTGTAGCCTCAGTTTGATGTTCTCAGCTGACAGGAGTGTGTTTCTTCTGCTTCTTCTAGGATGGACGTGTTGTGTGTTCAGAGATGCTCTTCTGCAGTCCTGGGTTGTATCTAGTGTTTATTTGAGTTACTGTTGCCTTTCTATCAGCTGAACCAGTCTGTCTTCTGGCATCAACCAGGCATTTTCACTCACAGAACTGACTCTCACTGGATAGTTTCTCCTTTTCGGACCATTCTCTGTAAACCCTAGAGATGGTTGTGTGTGAAAACCCCAGTAGATCAGAAGTTTCTGAAATGCTCAGTATTGTTGTTTACACGGAGACCGTTTTCAAAAGTTTGCGTTTTCAGGAAACCAAAACCACGCCGCTGTCGTGTAAATAAACGGCCAAAACGCATAAAAAAGTTTGACATTTTTAGTTGAAAACAGATTCAAAGTGCAAGTTTTTGAAAATGACACCGTTATCGTCTCCAAGTAAACAACAGTCTATAGTTGAGTCTATAGGTGTGTAGTGTTGCTTTACAAAGTGGCATCGGCAACTACTGGCCTAGCATATATAACACAGCGTTTTTAGTTGTTTTCACAGATCTTTGTGAACCGGGATCGCTTTGACAACTTTGTCATCTGTACGCGAAAAAAAGCAAATGAAAAATGTTTCTGTTTTCTGTGCATTGCCGTTATGTGAACGAACCCTCAAACTAATCTTCAAGTTGCAGGCATGGATTTCTCCAGCCAACATTCAACGTTTGTTTTGCTGAACTTTCTTTTTCTAGATGACTTTATATACTATATCTTCATTTTCCCTCTGTAAGTCGCCGTGTGGCCTAGACGAAAGCAAAGGCTCTCATGTCTCATTTGTGGAAAGCCCTCACTGCTGTTACTCTCTATCATTTTTCGACGTGCTCATCAGCCAGACGAAAGATCAAATGCTTTTCTGTGAGTCATTTCTAGCCATCAATAAATGTGATGGTTCCAATTTCTCCATTTAAGATGACGCACATTTTGTGCCCTTAAGAAGAAAAATAGAATATTAATGGGGATCAAAGTGGACTAAAACTTCAGAAAAGCCAAGGCTAATGGAGTGTATTGAGCACATCATTAATAACAGAGGCTGTGGGTTTGTAATAATCTTGTTATGGTTTGAAATTATAGGAACACGTAACAAACAACACTCAAACTGAAGGAAGCGTGTTTAATATGATGATATTAACAAAGCTGACAACAGGTTTCTGTACTGGAGTGATTAGAGAATAAGAGTTTTTAAGCAAAACATGTAAATGCCATTGTGTGTGCAGCTCTGTTATTGCACATATATTTCCCCAATTACAAAACATTACTTAAAAAATTAAGACACATCATTTAAACACTTTCTAAATTTCATTTCTCATTTTGTTACACAAATTGAAGGGACGTTTTCATGTCATATCAGTTATAGTTTACGTATAGTGTATTAGAGCTGGACCAGCAATGTACTAATTGAACTAATAAACCTGTTTGGCAAATGAAATGTAATATATTTCATGCTGTTATTTGCTATTATGCATGTTTATGTTCCCCCAGATTATCTCTTTATGAGTTAATTTCTCGTTTCAATCACTTGTCTGAAGGGTCACAGGTGCACAAACAGAGGATATAATTTACAGCCAGGGTCCAAAAATAACACGCCAAATTGTGAGTAAAAATTGGCTTTGGTAAGTAAAGTTACTCGCCAACTGGCTGTTAGCGTTATTATGAACATCAGACCCTCGCTGCTAACAGGGATGTGAGTGATTCAAAGTAAAGACTTACAAACCGTCTACTAAAAACATCTGGCAAGACTCAATTATCTTCTAATGACTTTAACCAGCTGTTAGACCGTTTATTGACAGGCGCGTGCCTGATCAAATCATGTCTGTTCAATTGAATTTGCCACAGGTTAACTCCAACCGTGGTAGAAACATTTCAAAGGCGATCAAGATAAATTCAAATGCTCTTGAGAAATATATCCAGTGTCCCAGAAAATGGTGTGAATACTTATGCAATTATTTCAGGTTTTATTTTGTAATACATTTGCCAAGCTATTACAAATCTGTTTGGTAACACTTTATTTTGATGGTCCCTTTTGAACATTCTGTTGACTATAAGTAACTTTGCAACTACATGTCAACTTATTCTAACCCTAACCCTACCAGTCTACTAATACTCTACTAATACTCTAATGAGAGTTAGTAGACTTGTATGTGCCATGTTACTTCTAGACAACAGAATGTGTTAAAGGGACCATCAAAATAAAGTGAAACCATCTGTTTTCATTTTTCATGATGGTGTATACAGTGTAGATTGATGTGGAAAGTAATAATTTGAAGCAGTTTAGCAAAGGCCTGCATGATAACAACTGTGAAAAAATAAATTATGGGAAATTAAAATTGGCTTTGGTGAGTAAAATGACTTGCCAACTGGCTGTTAACATTATTATGAATTGCAAAATGATGCTGAACTGTTTAAATTGAGTTGTAAGCGTGATAATTAGAGCCTCGCTCGCTAACAGGGATATGAGCGTTCAACTAAAATGGTAGGACTTTGGCCTCGACTTGAGACTTGTTGGCTTTGACTTTTGACTCGACTCGGGACTTGCCTCATCTTTGACTCGACTTGACTGGGGACTCGAGGGCAAAGACTTGAGACTTACTTGTGACTTGCATAACAATGACTTTGTCCCACCTCTGGTTTCTGCCACAGAATAAAACATTTTTTAAAGATAATTGCAACTTTTTATCTCACAATTGCGAGTTTCATCTCGCAATTCTGACTTTATTTCTCAGAATTGCGAGATATAAAGTCAGAATTGCGTGAAATAAAGAATTAAAGAAATAAAGAAAGTCAGAATTCTGACTTTATAAGACGCGATTGCGACTTTATTTCATGCAATTCTGACTTTATATCTCGCAATTCTGACTTTATTTCATGCAATTCTGACTTTATATCTCGCAATTCTGACTTTATTTCTCAGAATTGCGAGATATAAAGTCAGAATTATCTTTTAAAATGTTTTATTCTGTGGCGGAAACAAGCTTCCATAAATAACGGTTAGCTGACATGTAGTTGCAAAGTTGCTTATTGGTAGAATGTGTAAAATGGACCAATGAAGTGGGTATTTAATTCTTTCTTTGGCTTACTGAGAAATGTTTCTGCCATTCTTTATGCCAATGTTAGTTCACCTTTTTGAAAGCCAGTACCTTTGACATTTTGCAAGTAGTGAACTAGACAAAATGACAGCTTTAAGCTCTTTAGACCATGACAGGGATGAATTAACTCACATTTTGTCCCAAATGAATGACATTTTAAGCATGACAAGGCTGTCACACGTTTGCCTGACTGACCAAGTTAAGATAACTGACAGAATGGCCCTGAATAACAGCCTTCTGAAGACTGACTGCAGAGTGAAGTGTCACATCAAGGGAATCTGGGACATTCCTAGATCATTTCCTTTTTATATCAGGTCAGAAGTTAACCAACAAAGATATCCAATCAGATATGAAGAAAAAAAGAAGAAGAAGAAGAAGAAGAAAAAAAAGACATAAAATGTGACATTCAGATGGCTGTACTATGTATAATCTCATATATATTGCATTACTCGTCACTCCAGGCATTTTCTCAAACACACAGTCAAGTAAAAATGCAAATACTTTAAATAAATACATACATATTTGTCTATATTTGCATCCATTGTACCTATTCAAGTTATAAATATTATGGCAAGGAGATGCAGAGATTTTTTACCTCAGTTTTTGATCAAAAGCATCTAAAATATGCTGTTTTGCACTTGAAAGGTTATTGAAGAGTGTTTATGTTAAAATGAATTCTCTTAACCCAGTTTATTATTCATTAACTACTATTAGTGTGCAATTCATGGGTTTATTTTCTCCCTAAAAGTTTAAACATTGAGACCCTCAGGCACCATCTAAACACTGAGAACGTCCTTTAAGATCTGTCAATCTCTTTCCAGCTCAACCAATAGGGTGAGCTTGGGGGCGTGGCTACTGTAGAATGCTGAGAGTTTAGGTTCCTCCAGTGTTTCTGAAACTATACTTCCCCTTTAAATAATTTTGATCTCATTATTACACATTATTCACAGTAAAAGGCAACATTACTGTGGTGACCACTTAGAAATGTCCTGCTTGCGATGGTGGTTCAGGTTGATCAGCTGCTTCTTTAAACGTTTCATTATCAACGTCATCGTTACTCTTCGTTTCACTGTACATCAAGAGCTGAGAAAGCGCTGAAATTTAGATTTGCTAACGGGCATTTGGTTTCCGACATGCACTGTAAGCGGTCGACCAATCACAACAGACTGGGCCATCTGACCAATCAGAGCAGAGGAGGCTCTCAGAGAGGCGGGGTTTAGAGAGTTCAAGCTCAGCAAAGTTTTGCTACGGTTTCTGGGTTGAACGACATGTTTCTTGGAAATGGGTTTGAGATATGTTTTCTCTTGTTTGGTGGGTGTGTGAAAAATTTCAGCCAAATCAGCAGGAACATGTATATAAACCACACGGCGTTAAAGAGACAGCTCACACAATGGGTCCAAGTAAAGTCGTTTACAAATGTGTCCTGTAGCTCGGATATGCAACAATTGAAGATATTAGAGGACATGTTTGTCATAAGAGTTTTATAGTATAGCATATCAACAGTGATCAGCAATAATGATAAGCCTAATACCCACAATGAAAATGAATAAGGTCATATAGATTATAACACAGTCTCGGAGGTAAGAAGTGGATTATCCTTCTTCTGAAATGTTTGTCTTTTCATCCTGAAATGTGAGGCAAATGCTGGATCACAATAATTAGGAACCACAGTTTCCACAAATCCCCTCACTCGATTGGGATGTTCTCTTTTATTCTGGACGGCAAGGGCAGTGACTGTAACATCGAGCGTATTTTGCATTATTAAACACTTATTTATACTGATTTCATCAGACTCTGAAAATTCTTCAAATAGAACTGAAAGAATGTCCTTCTCAGCTGCCGTAGTTGCAACTCTTGCGTCATCAGAACAGGGTGTTCAACGCACTGCCGTTTCTGTTTAAAAAACATTTTGCAACTTTTTGTCGGGGCTGAACGCAGCAAAGATCATTTATCAAACTGTTTCAGACACTGTGAGAAAAAAGCTGATGCTGCAATGTATATTATGAGAAATAATAAAAGTGTGTTTTGACCTTGGATGCGTGTAAACCTATTGAAGGAAACTTTATTAGGGACCTATAAGGCTGTGTTCACACTCAGCATTAACATGTGACCTGTATTCGCATGTTGTCCACATACACACATTGAAAAGACAAGTGTAAACGCGCTTCTGATGGGAATGTTATCCGATCAGCGTTCGGACGTAGTCGAGGACACATTGTGATCGGATCTCAGTGTAATGTAAACGCAGTCCAGCCTCGTGTCTGCATTCACAGGTGGACGTCACACGAAACTGTCATTATTCCCCCTCCTCTCTCCGGAACTGAGAGCTGTGTGGTTTTGCGATACAGTCGAGTGCGAAGGACATCGCAAATATACTGACATGTTTGCTTTCGCACCCGAAAGTTGCAGAACCATTCATTTTCTGTAAAGAACGTGCATTTTTCCCACCACAGCTGCAACGTTCTCGGACGTTTCTCTGTACCGTTTCCATCACGGCATATATCCACATTATTAGCACTTGCTAATTATTAATTACTTGCACATTATTAGTACTTCATCCTCCTCATTTTGCGAGATTTGTAAAATGTCCCCCGACTGAAATCTGTTTTTAAAAGAAAACCCAACACCCCAGCCAACATTTGTATGTGGGACCCATATGGGTATGAAATGGGCTGAAAAATGGGCCCCATGTAGGATTGTCCGCGGGTTCCATAATGGCCCCATGTTAACTGCCCAGATGGATTTCATGTAGGATTGCACTTGGTACTAGGCGGGACCCAAGTGGGCAAAATGCACAAGACACATCTCTGTCCCAGCTTTAACCAAGTCGACATTTATATGTGGGGCCCATGTGGGTTTGAAATGGGCTGAAAATGGGCTCTGTATGGGATTGTCCGCGGGTTCCATAATGGCCCCATGTTAACTGCCCAGATGGATTTCATGTAGGATTGCACTTGGTACTAGGTGGGACCTAAGTGGGCAACATGCACAAGACCCATCTCGGTCCCAGCTTCAGGTCGACTTTGCACCAGAGCCATCCTTTTTCTTTTCTTTTTTTCTTTTTTTTTGCAGGAATGTGAGATCCGATCTGTTATCCAGATACAGAAGCCACTTTATGTGGACTAACCCATTACACTGAGATCCGATCACAATGCGTCCTCGACTCCCTCCGAACCTGGACACGCTGATCGGATAACATTCCCATCAGAAGCGCGTTTACACTTGTCTTTTCAATGTGTGTATGTGGACAACATCCAGATACAGGTCGCATGATAATCTGAGTGTGAACACAGCCTTATAGGTTCCTAATAAAGTTTCCTACAATAGGTTTACATGCATCCAAGGTCAAAACACACTTACATTTTCTCATAATATACATTGCAGCATCAGCTTTTTTCTCACAGTGTCTGAAACAGTTTGATAAATGATCTGTGTCCTGATTGGCTTATGTTTCGATCTGCTTGATCAGGACACGGGATCACATGTTAATGCCAAGTGTGAACGCAGCCTAAGATAGCATTATAGAGGCTCTTTAGGTGTGAATAATTAGGAGGCAAAAGCTCTCTTGCTGTCGCCCTGTCTCTCCACCTCCGTCTCACACAGAACTGCCTTTCGAGTCGATTGATGTTGTTGAACGGAGCGGCGCCGACACGCCGTGCTCTGTGTCATCAACATGCCACGAACACTGCTTCACAAATTAAACACTGACATTTTAACTTGAAAATCTGCACTTACGTGACATGCTGACAAAAACGAAGCAAATACCAAGAAGTGTTTGCTTAACTGGAAAACCAGTGGAGGCTTTCTGACAGGAGTGTTTAGTTTGTTTCGCCACTTCCCAACATGCATCAGCCAGCGTAAGATTTATGGCTTTTCTAATTAAATTTTGCTAAGCTGGCAGACACTTGAGCGAACTGTGATGTTCCTCCTGGATTCTGATTAACAGGGGCTGAATTCATTATTGTCCTGTAGTGCTCGTCTGGGTCCTTAACAGCCCCGGCTAATTAAAAAGAATAATGCTGCCAATATTATATCGCATGCAATCAACATTTATGCTTACTTGTAAAAAACGTAAATACACAAAAGACTGTAGGTGTGTAGTATTAACCTTGACCTAAAGCAAGAAAACTTTTGAACCTTCAAAAATACTTTTTATACTTGCAATTCTGAAATGTGACGATAACGTATGTGGCCACAGACGCAAAACGAGACACGACTTGTGTTGCTTTAATAATTCAGCATCTGGGTTATTTTGTATTTCAATCTAATTTGGTGCTCAAATGTCTTTACTTTTTCAGTTTTCAAATAATAGAGTCAAGAAGAAATGTTTTCATTTATTACACTGCAAGTTTGGTTGAAGGTGCTCTAAGCGATGTCACGCGTTTTTTTTAGGCCAATTTTTTTTTGTCACATCCAGCAAACATCTCCTCACTATCCGCTAGCTGCCGGTCCCCTGAACACACTGTAAACAAACGCTGTCTCTGTAGACACCACAGGTCCACAGATGGCAAGAAAAACAAACTGGCCCAGCCTGGACCACGAAACATAACAAACAGTGTTCCAGCCAATATTGGGTTGGGGTTGGGGGTTGGGGGGTTGGTGCGCGTGCACATGAAGGGGGGTGTGGGGGTGGAGGAGAGAGAAGCATGAAGAGGGAAGTTAGCGAGAGGAGAGATGTCCTAACAATGACTAATGTTAAAATTGTATATTCTTGAGAATGTTGATATGGCCGACACACGACCAAAGAGACGACATTCCGATGAAGAAATAACAAAGAAAAGGAGAAGGAACACGAAGTCCCGAATTTACATCGGAAAAGCATTCAAAAGGTGGCGAGAACTCCGCCGGCAGAAGAGCTTCCAATCCCACATTCAGGAGGCTCTGTTTCGGCTGGACAGGGTAAATCCAGTCTGGTTTTTCTAAATGGTTCATGACTGTTTCAGGAAGCACGGGAGGGAGGGGGAGGGGATGGGATGAGGAGGAGGAGGAGGGAGAGTCGAGATTGCCTCCGTTTTGTTTGACAATACTTCGAACGTCAACAAGAAGTGACGTCCCCCAACATCGCTTAGCGCAGCTTTAAGTATAGCACATTGTTTAGGAGGGTAAAATCCCTGAAACTTTTTGCCAAGCATATTCGTTTCAATGGCACGTCTAGTCACCACTAAAATCTGACTAAAATGCTGTCATAATATCTAGAAGGGGTTTTATCTTGGCTGTTTGACTTTATATCCTACAGCCCACATGCTGAGTTGATGTTTGACTTGATGTTGAGTTTTATAAGGTGAGAGTGCGTTTGGTTGTCACACTCTTAGTCCAGAGAATATTCTCAAATTTCTGCTTAGATACTAAACCTAAAGTCTTGACTACAAAACACTATTGATAGTTTTAAAAGGATACCGGTCATTGAAAACAATTTGACTTTTTGTAATACCTTGGGACAAGTATTATAGTAGGTGTATAGGCTTTTCAACAGATGAAAAATGTAAGTGCAATACGCATAACTATTAACCATTGTTTTGGTTAACAGACAGTGTATTTAATAATTTGCATACCTTTTAAACACATGTGACAGCTTGCCTCGACTTGACATTTATGAACAATGCTTTTGTGCTGAGAACACAGGCTTCAACCTTTCCAGTCACCCTTTGAATGTCTGATTGTATTGTGTTCACTTGTTCCCAACAGCAGTTATAACAATATGATGAATGTGGAATTGTTGCTTGGAGGACAGAATTCACAAAACAAACGTAACAAGCACAGCTAGAGAAACACACATTTAAGTAATTGGACTTTTGACTCAAAACCATAGTTAATGAGTATATGTACCTCGTGACAACTTGCCCCATCCTCCCTATAATTAATATGGTAAACATATTGAACAAACTTGGAACAACTATACTTTTTATTGTTTTTATTCATATTTTGAATTGGTTGTGTTTATATTTTCAATTTTAATATTCAAGTTTTTTTTTGGAATAAGTCTGTATCCAGTTTTTATTCAAATTTATTTAGTTTTAGATGTTTTAATGCACCAAGTTAAACTAAAGGAAAATAAATGTTGCTGAAATAAAATAGGATATATATATATATATATATATATATATATATATAACATATATGTATATACATACACACCAGTTATAAAGTTCTTATAATTAACTATAACGTTAAAATGAACCTATACATTTTAAATGATGATTTTTTGTTTTTGTATGGCTTTAGTTATAGTTTTAGTTAAATATAATAACAACCCGATTGCACAGTGTAATTGCATAAAATTTTGACTTTTGGTAATATTCCAATGAACATTGATGGTGAAAAGGTTTCAAAGGGGCGTTGGGATCATATCTTCTGATATGGAGGACAGTGAACATGAGTGGATCCACAAGTCTGGAAGATCTTTATTTGATCCCATAATTCTGTTTTTATGAAAATGGTATACTGCTATACATGTACATGATGCATTACTTCATATTGAGGATGAGTCACATGTGAAGGCTGGCAAAGATTGATATGTCAGAAGACCAAGGTCTTCCCAAAAGAAGACCTTGGTCTTCTGACATATCAATCATTTCTTGATCATATTTGTGTGAAAAAGTAACAGGGTTTGTGCATGTGACGGTTAAGTTCTCCTCACAAAACGCTGCAGTGTGTTGATAGTCAAATGAATATCCGGATGACCTTCACTGGGAATGACTTAAGCCACAGACTTTAAGGCTTCAAAAGCCTGGCTTCTTTTAACTCGTCGTCTGCTTTCATCTGTTTTAACACAAGAATTTCCTCTCTTCATAACTCTCTCCATAACTCTCCATCATGTATCTGAAAGTGTGCAGTTTAACAGTCCTGTGGCAGAAACCCGTCTGATGTTCTGGATGAGAAGTCTGAATGTTGAATTTGGTCATCTGAAATTCACTTCATCGCTTACTCTATATGCATTATATCTTTTGATAATGGTAATTTGCTATCTTGCTTTTTATGTCTTGTGGTTCTTAGCATTCATTTATGCTTGAAAGCAGAATGATTAAACTGTAAGTAACAGTGAACCGGTTACAATTCGGTAACATTTGTTAATGTATTGACTAACCATGACATTTATTGTGAATGTTTGTTAATAAAAATGTTAATTTCAGTTCACAGTGCATGGACTAATGCTAGCAGATACAACATTTAATCTTATGTAAAATGTATTAATGGGCCTTAAACGCTGAAATTAACATTAACTAAGATTGATAAGTAGAAGAATTAAGGGCCTTTTAGAAGTAAATAAAGCATCAATTTTAAAACTGTATAAGAAGTTATTTACCTCAGTTCTCTGTGTATCTGACAGTTGTTACGGCACAACATTGAATATTTCATTGATGTTAATGTCAGACATCAGAATTACACAAGTAAAACAGCTCATGTAATATTTAAAGGGGTGGTTGATTATGATTTGACTTTTCTAGCTTTAGTTAGTGTGTAATGTTGCTGTTTGAGCATAAACAACATCTGCAAAGTTTCAACGCTCAAGTTCAAAGCAAAGGGAGATATTTGCTTTTAAAAAAATCACTTTTTAAAGGACAAGTTCGGTATTTTACACTTAAAGCACTGTTTTCAGATCGTTTCTGATGAAATAGAACGGTTAAGATGGAAATTTGGACACATGCTGCTGGCCTGAGAATTTTCAGTTTCTGTGGTAGCTGTGGTTCTGTGTGAAAAATACCGAACTTGTCCTAGACTAGACTACAACAAACGGCTGGTAGAGACTACACGACATTCCTCCCGGGTTAGTGACATCACAAACCCTAGAATTTACATAAACCCCGCCCCCTGAACACGATTTATAGATCATCAAGACAGAATATGCTAATCAGTGACTAGAAGATAACTACACATAAGCTACATAACTTCATCAACTAACCATTCAGAAATGTCCTGTTGCTTCTACATGTTGTCACTTCTTCTCGAGTCTCTCCATCATTGTCTGACTCCGGTTTGAACATAAAAGGCTAAAAGTTTTAGAAATGTTCAGTGCATGTGTGTGTGAGGTAAAAGGACATGAGTTGTTGAAGCTCCGCCCCCTCTGCCGGGAGCAGCAGCTCATTTGCATTTAAAGGGACAGACATAAAAACGGTGTGTTTTTGCTCACCCTCAAAAAGTGACAATTTTAACATGCGATATAGAAATATCTGTGGGGTATTTTGAGCTGAAACTTCACACACACACTCTGGGGACATCAGAGACTTATTTTACATCTTGTGAAAAGTCAAGTCAAGTCAAGTTTATTTGTATAGCGCTTTTCACAATACAGATTGTATCAAAGCAGCTTCACAGTATTAAAATAAAATAATACAACAAGTTTGTTTCAAGAGGAATTTAATGATTGATAAAATTTTATTAAATATCCCCAAAATATCCCCCCGCTGCGGAACCACCCATGCTTCGTGGTGGCGTGTTGGAGCCGGAGTGAACGGGACCATGGCTGATTGCGACCGATGCTGAGGAACGCACGGAGTAGACGCGGTCGGAGTCAGCGGGTTAGTAACGTTAAACACTGATTTGTGTGCATCGGCGCGTGATGTTTCAAGAGCCAAACACCGGTCTTTCAGCTCGGCCTGTCTCAATAAAAGGTCGTGGATCTGTTTCTCAACAGCTTCCAGCTCAGACTGCAGTGCGTGCAGCTCAAATGTGTCCTCACCTGCACCAAAAGGTAGACTAGTTACATCTGATATATTCGCCATTTTAACTGATGGACAGTGAGTTAGCAACGAAGCTACCAGTGATGCTATCAATATTAATACTAATTTATATTATAAGTTTGTTTGTAAATGAGTGTGGAGAAGGCGCGTGCAGCCGTGATCCGCGGACGTAACCTTTAAGAGTATGCAGCGTTGGATCGCTAATAGGCTTGAGACGCGTCTGCTCAACAGTCCGCGTTGTAACTATGAGGTTTGAGCAGTAACGTTAGTGCTTCTCAGTGAGGAAAAGTAGAAAATGTTCTTTGTAAGCGAGTTTAAAGAGAAAAATCAAGAATTATAAATCACATCGATAGAGCTCCAAAAACAACAACGCATTCAGACGCAACGCATGATAATAACAGGACAAGACATTACTCACTGTGTTTGTTGAGTGTTTCTTACTCACCTGAGCTTTTATGAACTCAAAGGCGCGAGCGCGCGAGAGAAAATAAATAAATAAAAATAGCTGAGCGCACGGGTGGCGCGTTAACAGGCTAGCGAATTACTAGCGTGTTGTGCTAGTAGTAACGGAAGCGATGCGAGGGTTGGGTAAGCTGTATTTAGTAGTAATATAAACAACTAGAAATTGTAGTAAATGATGGTTCAAAACAAGGAAATACGAGGCTAAGACGGAGCTTACAGCACCGAAGCAGACACACTCACAGCAGGCAGCGAGGCAGACAGGAGCAATCGAGTTCCCACCTATTTAAAGGACCCCTTTAAATAAACCTGTGGTTGTTTGGCAAAGCATCTTTTCTTAAATGAGCATTCACTAAGAAAGAATACACTATTTCACTATCATTAAGTGTTTCCTGCAACATCTCTTTTTCTTTTCATTGGGAAGTGCCTTCCGAGTTAGAGACACGTCGAGCTGTTTTACGTACACTGCTGTTGACTGTAAGTTGGCATAAATACATAGATTTACTTGCAGTGTTTCCAGGAGGAGGGCAAATGCTAATATCAAATGCAAATGATCAGGTCTGATCTGCCTAATCTGTGATAATATGAGAATAAATGACAGCGGCTGTCTGCCTTTGAAGCTCCGCTTTGAAGACCATTTCTTTCGCTCTGCCTTTCTTTTTTCTTTTCCAGTGGGGTTGTGTGAACCTTTCGTAAGACCACAACAGACGCTAATGAATTCAGTCACTATCAAAGAGAATTTGATAGTTAAACCTGACCTTTTTTTTTTTTTTTTTCATTGATTGATCAATCAGTTGCAGTGTTTATCTACACATGTGCACATGCACAATTACATATTAGATTTGAAGCATTACAACTGAATATTGCTCATAAACCTGCACGACTGATCATATTCTTGGCCACATATCCTGATATTCACTCTATATTCATAAAATGAATGCAAGTAAAAATTCACTGAGACAGTTTAGAGAATCCTTTGAATTCACTTGTAAGTTGCCTAAGCGAGTACGTGTATATTAAAAAAATCGTATTAGTATGAAAGTGCATATTCCTCTCATGTTATTAACACTTTCACACATCATTTCTGAGCACTTGTTAGCTCTTGGACTGTAATCAGATCCAACCTTGGCTCTTCGCCACAGAGAAAATCCTCAGTTTTAGCTCTTTGTGAATGTTCAGTACAGCAAAGAACCAAAATGGGAAATATTTCTGCATCATTTCATAAATTATTTTTGGACGTTCATCGCCATGGTGATCTCACTGCGGCAACAACGGCATCAAATTCATGGATATTGCCTTTAATAAAACATTAGACTTTAATTTGACTTGGGCGTCTCGATTATAGCAGTAAATCCAAGAGTTTTGCAAAAATCATAAGTGGAAATATTCTGCACTGATTGTAATACTGCAGAATGTGATTTTCTAGTCTCTTTTGAATCTCCCAGAGGAAAACGTTATTGCTCACAATTGCTCTTTCATTGCTAGCGATCAGCTATCAGCTTCGTCTCAGGGATTCTCTTACTATTTCTTAGGATAAACAAACATAGTTGTCATACAGTAAGAGTCCCGTATGAGCTAAACAGAAATAAATGTGGATGGCTGGCAGCTCTGACGTGTGATCTTGAGAGAATCTGATGAGAAAAGTTAAACTTCAGATAAACTTCACATGAGTTTCTAGATGTGGCTTTTTATAACAAACCCTCATAAGTGAGCAGAGAAATCTAGACAAGATCTTACCTGACACTAGCTGTGTTTCCATCCAAAGTAGAGAATTTAACTTATGCGCAAAATGCACAAGTTAAATTCTTAAAACTTGTGCGAATAACGCAGCATTTCCTTCCAATGTGTTCAAGAGATCAAAATCATCACTTCCAGGGTGATTGTGGAAGTTGCTGCACTCACTGTGTCTGTTTTCCCTCCATCATAAACGAGTGTGTCTCAGAGCGTCAGACGAAACACAGTAAACGCTGTCATGTTCTCTAGCGTTCGGATGCTGGTGTTCGGGAACACACTCGTGTGTGTGTGAGACGCTTCTGGAGGGAATTAAACCAAATCATTCTGATCACACACTTTGACTCCGGCGTTTCAGAAACACCAAATCAACATTAGAGATGATGCGATGCCATTGGTCCACTGGTTACTGTAGTTATCCAATCACTATTTTTTTTTTTTTGCGTATCGAGGGATTTCCTTGTTCGATGTGTTTCCATAGTTATTGGATAAAAAAATGATACGCCTTAATTGAGTGAATTTTCAGAATTTATGCACATTTTACCATTTCCATCCAGCTTTTTTTATGCGATATCCCAAAAAAATCATAAAAATAGGTGGATTTAAACAAAGCTATTGATATTAAAATGGACAGTCAACTGTCTAAACACTTTATGTTGATGCTCCCAACAGACATTCTACTGACTATAAGTAACATTTGCAACTACAACTTCTACTAACCCGAACCTTAATCTAACAGTCTACTAATACTCTAATGAGAGTTAGTTGACATGTAGTTGCAAAATTACTTAAAGTTAGTGAAACGTCTAAAGCGGACTATCGAAATAAAGGTAACCATTTCATGTTTTTCAGCAAACTCAATGATCCTCTGAGAAATCGAATCCATGTCCAAATCCAGATGTCTGTGATTGCTGATCGCATCAGTTCTCCTCGTGTGTTTCTGACTAACCGCATGTTGCACCTTTCAATATAGACATCATCAAAGTAATATAATATAAATATACAAATAAGACTTTAAGTTGGCCATTTTAATGTCAGTGTCAGGTGAGATACTTGTCTAGTTTTCTGTACTCAGTTACGTACCACTCATGTGAAGTTTATTTAAATATTGTGTATAATAAAACAAATGATATAAATGAAAAATCGTATTATATATATTAAAAGCCTTCTGTAAAATTGCATGCAATAAAATGCAAAAATTAGTATTTTTGTCTTGTTTCCAGTCCAAATATATAACAATTCTTAAATCAACATGCATTTAGATGAGTAAAATGACATAAGATAGTATGTCTAAATTGTATTTCTGGGGAAATTAATCAAAATGAAGTGAGTTGTTGCTTAAATTTTGTTGAAATAATCTGCTAATGGGGTAAGAAAAATAATCTTAATTCAAACAGAAACAAGATTTTTTTTTCTTACCCCATTGGCTGATAATTTTGCTTGTTTTAAGCAAAAACACACTTAAAAGACTTTTCCTACTTTAGTAAATGCATTTTGATTTAAAGAATTTTTAATATTTGGACTGGAAACAAGACAAAACTAATGGCGCTTTTCCATTACCGGTACCAGCTCGACTCGACTCGACTCGACTCGACTCGACTCAGCTCGGCTCGCTTTTCGCTCCGTTTTCCATTGCAGATAGTACCTCCACAATAGTACCTGGTCGTCATAGCGACGCCGCAGGAAACTGCCGTGACTTAATCTTTTACGCGAGACGCGCGAAACACACCCGCTACCCACACACACAGGACAATGGAGTAAATCGAGTGTATGCTGTTTTTGGATGGTTTTGTTTTTGTTTTTGCTGTTTTTTATTCAGGATACTCCGTCTGGCGCGTGCAATGATGACGCATGAATAGTGACGATTCTCTCTGAGTCTGACCAATCAGCAGTCTGCCGTGTTTTCACGTCACATTTTAGTATCGCCTCAGCTCGCTTAGAACCTTGCCGGAGGTGG
Source organism: Leuciscus waleckii (assembly GCA_900092035.1). Lineage (NCBI taxonomy): Eukaryota > Metazoa > Chordata > Actinopteri > Cypriniformes > Leuciscidae > Leuciscus > Leuciscus waleckii. The sequence continues at coordinate 6,003,886 of FLSR01004880.1, forward strand.
TACGAAAAAAAGTACCTGGAAGCGGGTACAGGTACAACTTTTACACAGTGGAAAACCAAACAGAGCCGAGTCGAGTCGAGGCGAGCGAGCCGAGGCGAGCTGGTACTGTGTAGTGGAAAAGCGCCATAAGTAAGAAAAGCAGAAAACGCCCAAAAGAAAAAAAAAATTTTTTTTTTTTTTTTTTTTTTTTTGTGTAACACTCACATCTAAAAAAAACACACATAATAAAAACAGAGATGTTAGTCTCATCCGAATCAGTACGTAAAATCAAAGACATTGTGTAATAAGAGTTGTAGCTCAAAATTCATTTAGAAAACTGGTCCTGTTCCAAAACTGTATGGCTGTTTTTGCAATAAGATCTCAACTCTAAAGAAGGATGTAACCAAATTGAGATATTAAATAGATTTCATAACTCACTCTCTTGTTCTTGCTCCACCATCCATACACTCAGTGAAAAAGGGCAAAATTCTAATGACATCAATTCAGTTTCACATGTAACCTTTCACAGGTCTCAACGCATTATCGTAGTCGACGGCACACAAAACAACTCACCGATGTTCTTCCACATTCAGCTTTTTGTTTTTGCTGAACTACTGTAAAGTCCCAAGCATAAGTTGAAATTCTGGCCCTTGGATCCCAGCTAAGCCCGACGCTCCTGCTTGTTACTCCCAGACAGAGTCCCGTCCATTGACACAGCTTAGGGATTTGAGGCCGGATTAGTTGAGGAGAGAAGTGTAGGAAACGCTTCCCCTAATGTTGGCTCTAGAGCGATGTTGGAAAGTGCTTGCGAGCTCTTTTGTAAAGCCCCCGTCTCTCAATTAGATTGATTCCTGGGCCTTGGCCTTGCTTCAGAGCGAAGCTCATTTGTTTCAAATAGGTTTAAGATGTCTGGGGCAATGGAGCAAGGTGGATCTGTGCCCTAACCTTTACTGCCCGGGGAAATGAGGCGCTCGACACCCAACAATAGATGCTCACTTACAGGCTGTCAGGAGATTCTGCTGGATATTATAGAGACTCTGATGCTTGGTCGGCTGCTTCTCTTCATTAATCTCTGGAAAGTAGAACCGCTTTACGGGAATAGGCCATTTGTCAGCTCGTCATTCATAGTTAAAGTGCACTGTGCATGAGAAACAAAATATTTACTTATAGAGGCTTATGAAGGAAAAATATATATTTTTATATTTTTCAGTTTCATGAATAAAGCTCCTTACATTAAATGCTGGGTTGTTTCAACCCAACTTTGGGTCAAATATGGTGTAAGCCCGTTTATCTGTCCAAATGGGTGAAAGTATCTGTGCTTTACCTTTTACGCAACACAACAAGATTAAATGAAATACATTTTCTCATATGTATTACCTCGTTATTTCTTCTGACTCCATAAAAGGTTTTAAAGATATCTGAGCATTATTAAAAGTGAGCGAATGTCTGATTATTATTTTTAACTCTTTAATTATATTTTGTTCAGATTAGAAAACGATGTCGCTCAGAGGTCCTCATGTTCACAAGCTCATCAGTTTTAGTCACCAAACATAATGCCTGAGATCGGTCACATTCACACTTACACAATCAAAGATACTTTGGTACAGCCCCCCTGGAATAGCATACACTTGAATTTAACTTAAACGTTTACTTCAGGCGAGGTATGGCCACTATTACAGATATAAGCTGACCAACATTACTTTTCTTATAATAGCTTTGGATTGGCCATGCCGTGGTTTCCCACGTACACTTATCTAAAGTAACATTAAATTAAAACTGAGGTAAGACACACCCAGATTTAGGTTGCTCAAGCCCTAAATGGAAATTCACTTCTTGTCTTTGCAAACCAAGTACACTTGAATCGGTGCCAAATATTAGTCGTCACTAATCTAACGCAAAACTTGCGGTAACATCCGTTTAATCTACTTGGGGAAACTATTTCAGAGTCAGTCAGAATAAAATCAAATGTAACAATTTATTATGTCAGTAAATGTATCATGCCAATTTCATAATCAGTTCAAAGATAATAAATACAAAACATCAAATGCTCTGGAATAAAGAGAGAAGATGCGAACCTGACATTATAAATACATGATGCTGAGAGTCTTGGCCACTCTCAGCATCACAGGCTAATTTGAGCTACAAATCGCCCCGAGCGTCTTGTTGCAATTCATAAAAATCCAGACCAAGACAGAAACTTCTTTCACATGGAAACATTTGCTAACAATGGGAATTTGCATTGAGTTTACACCCTTTGAGAGCAGGAGGCCATTTGCCTGGAAGACACACCCTCCTCTGTGTGTGAGTTATCTCGAAACTCTTAAATACCTTTTTACCTTTTGGTTTACTTCTTTGGGAATGAGACCTTTGTACCAGTCGCACTGAGACATTTCAAATGATCCCAAACATGTATAATACTGTATGATTATTATTCACATTAAACCATATAGATTGTTGGGTGAATGTTGGTGATTTCAGCATGAGAGAGAAGGAATGGGGGAAGAGAGAAAGAGATGTAGATTACGATGATTCTGTGGTGAGACTTGCGTTCAATTGTTAATTTCCTTTGTTCTCTCAGAGAGTTGCCCTCTCTTCCAGTTTTTCCAGTCTTATGGACAAACCCAACCGTTGGGTTACATTTTTAAATTACATTTTTTAACCCAACTTTTGGGTTTGTCCATATTTGACCCAAAGTTGGGTTGAAACAACCCAGCATTTGTTATGCTCACTTACAGGCTGTCAGGAGATTCTGCTGGATATTATAGAGACTTTTCTCTTCATTAATCTCTGGAATGTAGAACCGCTTTACGGGAATAGGCCATTTGTCAGCTCGTCATTCATAGTTAAAGTGCACTGTAAATGAGAAAACTAAATATTTACTGAGGCTTTTTATTTATTTATCAGTTTTATGAATAAAGCTTAGTTACATATAATACAATGCAATTCGTTGATGACTGAGAGATGAACAAATAAATGATGATGAACAGGATTTTTCTACAAAATTATGATGGATTATCAAGTAAACCTGAGTTCCTTCAATCTAGTAGCTTGCTAGTAGCATACACACTGAGTTTCAACAAATTTTTGTGACAAGCTCCACAAACTTCACAGAAGGGAAACCGGGACGACAGTAAGTGGTGTATATATGAAAATCATGCTTTCCCCCATTATGGTTGAATCACGGGAGCTACACCGTTACTTTGCCAAGATATCTCTTATTTATTATTTAATATACATGTATCAGACATACAAGAGAAACAGGCATAGACGAATAAGGCTATAGGTGAGGAGGTCTTCATTCCAGATGTCTCTGTTCTCCATTTCTCTATCCTCTCACCCCATCATGCCTCTATAGCCCTATTCGGACAGGATTAACTTTACAAGGGTAAATGGAGTAATGTAATTTTACCACAGGACAATGGCCAATTCGCACGGGATAAGATATCTCAGTAAAACTAGCAGAAGTGGGAGAGTAACTCGATTCGCGCATCGCCGTCACTCCTGTCGTCATGTGTGTATTACGCTGCTTTTGCCACAGACTCGTCCCAGCGTCTAGAACACAACTGATGCTTTGTCAAGCGTCTCCATACTTGAAAAATCGTGGAAAATTACTTTAAAAAAAATGAATGACAAAATATTTACGTACATATTTACAGCGGGTCTATTCGCACGGGATTAGTATTACCTGAGGTCATTTTTCCGGACCTTTTTACTGAAGGTAAAAGTCACCGTATTCTTTACTGACATTGTCCATAATGATTTCTAAAATGCACATTCGAACGGGACTAAAATCACCGAGAAACTGTGGTAATTATTACTTTACCCCTCCTCTCCATGTTAAACTAGTCTCGTCCGAACAGGGCTTAAGTTTCTCCTTCCTCTCACCACCTCATGCCTTTATGTTTATCTGAGTCAATACAGTAAGATTGAGCTTATATACACCACTGAGGGACTTAGTTACAACTTCCTTGTAAGATAGCAAATCATGTTGCTTATGTTAAAATGGAATGTGTCCTCATGCTTACACATGTAAAATCCACTATCCCTTAGTGGTACATTTGCATCAGTTGAAAAACATAAATTTCCCTGTAAAGAACATGCCAGCTGTACACAGTTGAAGCACACGCCATCTTTGGAAAGTCCTATCATTCTATGTTCAGTGAACACACATACTTGTGTGCAAAATAAAGCTCATCCCATATCTCTTATCAGCACCATGTACAACATACTCTGACTTCACAAAATACATTATGAAATTATTATGAAAATGAATAAAGAAAAATAATACTAAAAAATAACATTGAACAGTACATTTCGGCACCATGTTTGTTTTCTCTATTTTACAAAAGCACAATGTTTTGTTTTTATTCTGAGTGTATGCATGTAAAAATAGAGCCTTTACAGTTTCCTACAGTCTTACTCTTATCTATGACCATAAATGACAGAGTATTTTAAGTTGTTTTCTGCTGTTATAATGAGATCATTTGTCATTGTGTTGATTTGTGTCGAGGAAGTCTCACTACAGTCCAGTGATGAAATATGTGTGTCCTGTAAACGTGAAGACTCGCTTCACTCGCGTCTCCTCATGGAAATGTGAAATAGACTCTTTTTCTCCTTCTCGCTCATCTTTCTGTGATTTCTTGAAAAAGCGTAATATTGAATTTTGTGGATCCGCCATTGATGAGTTAATGAAGTCTCACGTCCAAAGACAATGACACCAATAATCAAACCAATAGGCATTTTACTGTGCAGCATCAGTCAATCTATCAATTAGAGTAACAAATCAACAATTCCTTTTCTTCTTTTTTTTCTTTCTTTTTTTTAGCAATGATGAATCTGGAGCTGGGAAACATCAAACAACATCATCCAGATGTGCTAATCACCGGAGCTAGGCAGAAAAAGACACAATATCTGCACATGTTTCATGTTTCATTATTTTGTATTTTTGTATAACACAAGAGATGCTTTTCAGTTTTGTTGCTGATTGTGACCAAATACCTTGTTTTTTCTCAGCCCTACAACAGAAAATGACTCCTGCAAGAATGCATTCAGTTCCTGCTTAATATGGTAAAGGAGTCTGTACTGTAACTCGGGGACTAAATGCCTCGAGGTGAAACAAACTGTAATTTGCAAAACTGTCTGTTCAAAATAAATGAAAAGAAACATAACATTGGGGATGTGCTGCTTTTTCCTGTTGAACCGATCTCATATCAAACTGTGAACCCAAAACTGAGGGAGTACTGAACCGTGACTTCTGTGTCCCTGTAAATATTACTAAAAATATCAAAGTTATTCTGTACATCAGTACAGATTTGACCACACAAAGAACGGTGAAGCACGAGCTGAAGGTTTGTACAATAATACTAAAAGCCTTTTACTTCTAAACTATCAATCAGACAACAGAAGATATGGAGGAGATTGTGAGCGACAGTTCTTTTGGCAAAGTTTTGATCATTTAGAGGTCTTAGAAATTTGCATATCAAACATAATATGGGTTAACCTTTCGGTCTGTTCTTCTACTGATTACCATCAGCACTGTAAAATTCATCTCCCTTTCTGTTGAGCCACATTAATGCCAAGACAACAGATTGGGCTGTTCTTGATCCTGTCCAACTGGAACTTAACCTCCGCCTTCCCAGCATGCCTTTCAGTCTCTTCCTGCTCCGCGTCTTAGACAAGGTGAATGAAACCAGAGACTGACTATACAGGAAAATCCAAATGTGTGAATCCAAGTCCAAGTTAAATACGGTTGTGAATAGTTTTTAGTATTCAGTATGTGGATGTTAGTTTATTCAAATGTCCTAGGGGCTGTTTTGTTTGTTTGTTTGTTTTTGTTTGTAAATAAATAAATAAATTATCATCTTCATTTTAAACTGATCATTTATATTAATGTTGCCACCAGTGCAATTTTAGTTTAGTTTTTTATAATAGTTTTATTCAAATTTTCAATTAGCTTTTATTTTATTTGTATTTATTTGTGTTTATTTTTTGTAATTTTGTCAACATTTTTGTTTATTGCCAAGGCAACATCTCTAATTTTCATTTAGTTAAAGTTTTTCAACTTATATTTATATTGTATTTTATTTCAGCTTTATTTCAATTAACAGAACTGTTCTTAATATTTGTAGTTTTAGTTAAAACCGTTTAGGGACATACATTAGAATCAATACGACACTGGAGGAGAGACTGTAAATATGGAACGAGTATCAAACAAACAAACAAACAAACAAACAAAAACAGATATGCATGTTAATTTGAGAGCTAATGAGTGCTCCTTAATTTGACGAGCTGTAACTGTAAAAAGCACTTGACATCACCACACCCTCATTTAAGCGTATTATGGGATGGATTTGTTCAGCTAATATCTTGAGCTCAGCACCCACTCAAATACCTCTTCAAATAATAGGATTATTTTGTTCAGTGGCTTTCTTTTAAAACACTGTTTTCAATTCTCCTTGATCTGCAGAGATTAGCTACATATCAGCCTTTCACATAAACACACACATGCACTAAAGCATGCATGCACTTACACACATGTGGACATTAACACACACCTGCACTAAAGCATGCATGCACTTACACACATGTGGACATTAACACACACCTGCACTAAAGCATGCATGCACTTACACACATGTGGACATTAACACACACCTGCACTAAAGCATGCATGCACTTACACACATGTGGACATTAACACACACCTGCACTAAAGCATGCATGCACTTACACACATGTGGACATTAACACACACCTGCACTAAAGCATGCATGCACTTACACACATGTGGACATTAACACACACCTGCACTAAAGCATGCATGCACTTACACACATGTGGACATTAACACACACCTGCACTAAAGCATGCATGCACTTACACACATGTGGACATTAACACACACCTGCACTAAAGCATGCATGCACTTACACACATGTGGACATTAACACACACCTGCACTAAAGCATGCATGCACTTACACACATGTGGACATTAACACACACCTGCACTAAAGCATGCATGCACTTACACACATGTGGACATTAACACACACCTGCACTAAAGCATGCATGCACTTACACACATGTGGACATTAACACACACCTGCACTAAAGCATGCATGCACTTACACACATGTGGACATTAACACACACCTGCACTAAAGCATGCATGCACTTACACACATGTGGACATTAACACACACCTGCACTAAAGCATGCATGCACTTACACACATGTGGACATTAACACACACCTGCACTAAAGCATGCATGCACTTACACACATGTGGACATTAACACACACCTGCACTAAAGCATGCATGCACTTACACACATGTGGACATTAACACACACCTGCACTAAAGCATGCATGCACTTACACACATGTGGACATTAACACACACCTGCACTAAAGCATGCATGCACTTACACACATGTGGACATACACACCTCACTAAAGCATGCATGCACTTACACACATGTGGACAAACAAGAGCCAATCTCACCAAGTCATACCACAAAATCATAACGGCAATTAAGCACATTTTCTCACAAACTCATTATACTGTAATGTGTCTGGAAGTTGTACCCTTTATTCTTATGTGTTCTCTTAATTCTAAGTGACAATACTCAATAATTGAGGCTAAAACCGTAAAAAAAAATCGTGTTTGCTTGAAATAAATGTATACACTTAAAATTATTTTATTTCAGCTATATGCCAAGGCAATATTTCATTTTTTTCAATTAGTTTAACTAGATGTATAGAGATAACTAAAACTGGAATAAAAATGTATAAAATGAAAATTTCATTAAAAAAGAAAGACTAACAAAGTACTAAAAATGTAACTAAAATTAAAATGTAAATGGATAATATTAATTAAACTTTTTTCAAAATATTAATAACAGCTATTATTGTGCCTCAAAGATACTATAGTGCATACAACATATCACAATGTAATAAAAATAATAATGGGGCTAAAATAGCTAAATATAATTTCTAATAACTGAACATGTTCTTGAATGGTTTTGTGAGATTAATTTACAAATATTAAGTAAATGTATTATAAATATGCCATACATTCACACTGGACTTTATGCATGTGCAATCCATTTTGCTGTTACAACTAATATGCTTTGAAACACACACACACACACACACACACACACACACACACACACACACACACACACACA